>JAULLE010438731.1:0-31974 GCA_035668155.1 Sarracenia purpurea
ACTTGGGTCCTCCTGATGACGGGGACTTATCTATAGAATTAAAAGATTGGTTATTTGCCCTGGAAGGTGCACAGAACAATGGAGAAGGGTGGTGCTGTGAAGATCTTGGCAGAGAAGAGAGGTGCTGGCACACTACTTTTCAAAGTTTGCAAGTGAGAGCAAAAAGTAGCCCAAAGCATGTGGTGAATGGCAAAGAAAAATCTCATGGACTACAAAGATATCCTGTTGAGTTAGTGACGGAGTGTATGTTTTTCCTATCTCACTTCGGGCTATGTGAATAAATTCAAACTATTTCATGGAATATTGTTTCTATACTACCTCCATGGAATACTTTCTACAGGAGTTAAATAACATCTACTTGTTTCTCTATCATTTGTTTGGATTGTTTTGACTGGAATGGTCTATGGATATTTTACTCTACTCTAGCTGCACTGCACTGATAGCTTGGTGCAATGAGATATAGTATGGTGTGTTTATTGAAGTTAGTTCTCTGTAGGTGGTGCAACTTTAGAATAGGGAAGCTTTTGTATTGCTCAGCCCCTTAAATCTGGACTCTTGGTTTGTTTACATCAAGCCTGCGCTAAAGAACTCAATAAAATGGATATTGAGCCAAGTATTGCACTTGAACAGCATCCTTATATAATAGAAAGGAAAACCCTCTCCAGGATCAAGTCTATCGAGTAGATCCCACCCTAAACCAAAAGAGCTTACACCAACTAGGCTTGAGTAGATGTGGTAGCTACAAAGCAAGCCTAGCCTTGTGGAGTTTAGGAGCTAGCTAGATCAACGTCCACGCCAACAGCAACCGAGACTGGAACTTCGACTTCTCCTTTTTCTGATAGGAGAGTCCCTGGAAAAGCAAAGAGCAGGCCCTTTTCTTTTTCAAATACTTGATTTTGAAACTTTTGCAAGACTGAAGAAGCTCGTACCTATAGCAAGGAGAAAGTCGTAAAGTCATAGTGATGTTGATTCAAAGCAATCCATCATCGCTAGCTAACAAACAGCCAACACAAGATACCAAGAGAGAGGGCTTAGGAGAACTTACAGGGAATGAAGGAGGGGAGGCTACAAGACAATGTTGAAAAAGACAATCTCTGTCTGCTAACTAGGAGAAAGAGAACTGTATGATAGAACTATAACTATAGGATGGCAAAGAGGTATAAACTTCAAAAGAGAAAGAGCAACCTCATCTCCCTTTATATGCAAGAAAATATAGCTAGTTGGCGAGATGCGGTTCATCAAAGAGAATTTCCTCGATCTCAACAAGGTGACAGAAGCCCTCTTGATTGAGCGCGAAGTCGAAGAAGAGGGAGATCCAAATATGGTACAGCCAAATCGAGATGAATGGAAGATGCCTATTGCGGGTCTGGTCCCTGCTTCCTCACATTGAACGATTACATGGTGTTAAGCAATTGAGATCGACCTTTCTCATGCAATTGAATGCTCCAAGCGATCAGTCCATGACTTCCTTTGTTGGCTCCTACTCTACCAGACGGTGACCGGCTCAATAGAGCACCTTTGGGCGCTGGCTTTTCTAAACCAAGTTAGGGAATCAGTGACCAACAGCTTGAGAAAGCATTCAAAAAAGTTGCATCTCTTACGATAAACACTGAATTTGATTAGCCCCTGCAGGAATTGAACCTACAAACAAGGCTTTTTCCTTGTGTTACCTAACTAAAGAGCTCCCAAGGCCACCTGATTCGGAGTAGAACACTCCTATTTACACTTCGATTCCACCCACTGATCCAGCTAAGGCCCGCAACCAAAGAGGAGAAAAGGCCTTGCACCGGTAATGCTACCACACAGGTTTTGAGGCGAGTTTCGAAATCTTTGATGAGTGTAGCAGCTTCACAAGTCCCTTCGGCTTGGAGCTGGAGTCATTGATCTGTTTGGCGAGTTTGCCTATAGATGTATACAATATAAAGGCCTGCAAGTTCTGAAAGTTCTGACTTCGTGTTCTTGACCTACTTGTCTATTAGTCTTGGCGGGAAGACTCCAATCAGTGGGAGCGCTCATCTCGCATTCTCCGATGAAGGATAACGATTCGCTCGTCAAGCTGAGTGGCTGGGTTACGAGTTTGGGTTTTTAGGCGAGGAAGAAAGGCCAATACTAGCCAATTCTGAGTTCCTTTTGACTCAAGAAGGTTTCGCAGGGACATCCAATAAAGTACACGTCCGCTTGGTAAGGTACAGAGTGAATTTCGTATTGATGACCCACCTATTCCCGGCCTAGTTGAGAAAAGTGGAATCCATCTTTAGCCTGCCCGAAGCGCCTTTGCTGCTGCCGCTGACGCTGTCGCTACGACTGAGCCAGTTCGTTTGCTTGGAGGGAAGTTCTGATCCTTTGTTTGTTCGAAGAGACAATGAGGATGAATCCGAAAGGTTGCTTTCTTACACATATGTACCCGAGAGCGGGCCCAAACGAGAAAAGAATATTCCAAGAAAAAGTTGTACAAGAAAAAAAGTAATCGAATGTGCTGATTCCGGATTTTTCGGATCTATTTCCAAAAAGGAAGGGAAAAAGACAAGAGGTCTTCTCTTCGCATCAGAGAGTTGAGTTAGGCGGGCACAGTTGAGAATGGAACTAGTGGATATCAACAAAAAGGAGGCGTAGGTTTCGCATCGATGTGCTCGAGAAGTGCGGTAGGAGCAGTGCCCTTGTAGAGTCGACAGCACAGTTCCAGCCGAGTTGGTTAAGCTGGGTTACAGGTCTCATGCTTCGAGTTGAGGCAATCCAGAGACAAGAACGATTTGGTTCCAGAGGTCATGCTTTGTCTTTGCCAAGTTGAATAAAGCAGTTTGACTGCACGCAGGTTTGGGTTTTTAGGTGAGTGAAGTGCATCCAATCCATTTGTAGCAGCAGGGGTAAGACCCAGATTAGAGATTAGATATAAGCACCCCCAACCCCCCTCTTTGTCCTTCCTTCGAGTAGGTCCGCTCACTGGAAAGTTAGGTCAACAGAAAAGTTCCATCCTGCAAGGAATATCGTAGAACAGCCGAAAAGCGATGACATTCCTTGTGGCAAGAGTCGACCTCTAGGGTATCGAGAGGAGAGTATAGATTACAGAGTTCATCAGTCCAAGTCTCAGAAGAGAGACTCCTGCGCCATCCATTCTTCCAGTATGAACCAGTTTCAGAGCATACATCGTAGAAGACGGAACTCCTGGATTACCTTCTCAACTACCCTTCTCCGGTGGAGTGACCGGTTGAGTTTCGTGATCTACTTTCTTTATTTTGATCGGCTAAATCAGCCTAAAGCAGGGTTCGCATTCCTAGGTCGCGCGTTTCCCCGGGTCGGTGCCATGAATACACGGGTAGCTTTTCCAAGTGTCACGACCAGGGCAAAAAACGTAGAAGTAGAAATTCCGAGTCTACCTCTTTTCGCGGGTTCATTCAGCAGGCCAGTTTGAGAAATGGAATTCGTTGGGCGCGCTAGCTAGGCTACAGATTTAGGTCTTTAGACGGGTGATAGTGAAAGTCCGTGCCTGTTGGTATAGCCAATTCCAAGTCCGGCTTTTGGCCGGGTCCGTCTAGCACCATGGTTTGGTTCCTTTCTTCAAAGCGAATTTGAGTCAGCATGTTTGGCAGTCTGGTTCCAGTTCCTAACCCCCAGCTGTTTCGCGGTTGGATGTGAAATGCTATGGGAGAACCTTTTGGATATAGAAAGTGCCAGATCTCTGTTATCAAGGTGAGGAGCAAAAACAACTCCCTGAAATGAAAGCAGAAAGCTCATCCTGTTGAACTCCTCACAAGATTTCAAAGGACTTCTTCCACTAGAAAAGACTTTGGATCAGTTGATGAACACGATCACCGGCGTGATCAGGAAACCTCTCCTTATCAGTTGGCATTCACTATTGATCGCCTCGCCGAAATACTCACTCGCCTTTGGTGGAATGCCTGTCTCGCTTTTGGTGGTAGTTCTGTTCATCTTTGCGTCTGCATGCATGGGCATAAAGAGAGCCTGTAATTACGCATATAGCACCAGAAAAGTAGAAAAGAAAAAGTAGGAATAGCATCTGATCGGAAAATGAAAAGATAAGTAGGACGTCAACTCTGCTCTCCAAAAGTATGGTTGACTTTGGAAGATTGACGATCGGATCGCCTCCGACTATACAGTTCCTGTATTAGTTCCTAACTTATCGGGTTATTTGGGCGGACTCCTTCTCGGATGCAGTGGTCGCGACGGTGTCATGTTCTGTACTGGTACACTTACTAGTATAGTCTCAGGGCATGCTTTGGTTCAGCAGGCCGGTGTAACACAACCGACTGCTGGTAACTATGACCGTTGGTTTATAAGACTGTCGACCCTGCACCACACACCCAGATGAAGTCAAAGTAATGTAATAACCAAGATCAGCAAGTTGACTGACAGACAAGAAACTTAAAGATAACTGAAGAACATGATATACTGCATCAAGAGATAAACGACCAGATGGATCAGAAGAGCGAGTCACAGATCCAACCTGACGAACAGGAACAAAAGCACCACTAGCTGTAAAAACAAAAATAGATGAGGATGGTGTGACAGAAGAAGTAAGAACTGTGCTATTAGGAGTCATATGATGGGTCGCTCCTGAATCAAATATCCAGGATAACTAATAAAAAGAAGGATTTTTTTAGTCCTCTGCCTTGGTCACCTGCTTTGTGAGCGAGAAGAGTCATCTTTTATTGGGGAAAGCCGGGCTCTCATTATGACTCCAGCCTCCACGCATGAAATGTTGGCATGCATGTTCCGACATCCATCGTCTATAGTGCTTGCTTTTTCCGATCATTCAATACACACGGAGAAGAGAAGAGGGAAAGATTTAAACATTAGTAGCTTATTCAATCCGATCGGGAATAGGATAAATAATGGAATAGGAAGAAAAGTCCCTCTCCGACAATAGGACTTGAAGGCTTAGCTCTGCGAGCCTGCCGCTACGCTCCTTCACCTCGTAAACTCGGTAAAGCGGCAACGAGAAAGAACCTTGCCTTACTAATCTCTTTCGAGATAAAGGTTATTACAGAGGTGAAGGCACCCATCTGGCCTTTGAAGGAAGGCTAGTCACTCCCGCTCTACTTCCTGAAACTAAGGAACTGGCTTTAGATCGGCTCATTTGGAGGGAATAAAGATGAATCGATAGACTTATGCCTCCTTACCTCTGTGATAGCCTATTGATCCAGTTTACGAGGCTTTCAGTCTACGATAGCTAGTTACAGATGATAAGGATAGGCTAGTTTCAGATTAAGCAAGTTTTGAATAGTTGGAGAGGTGGTTGTCTTATACCATTCGTGCCTAACTGACTTTTTAAAGCAGACAGATGTCCATTCAAAATGAATTTATAAAGTGAGATTCATATTATTGATATCCCACTAGCTCATGTGCAGCTGATTCAATTGATAACATCACAGCTGATACGACAAGACCGGTTATTCACTCACCAACAACAGCGCATTCAATAGCAGCATTCGATGCCTACTCTTTATCCGGGTATGAGTTTGAAGTTCAAAATGGTTAGCCCTCTCAATCTTCCTTAGGCGCATGTCTAAATCAGAATATACCATGTAGCTTTGACAGCTACGTGCTGGCTTTTTCATTCTTCCCTACCATCCCGCCATTCCTGACCTGAGGAAGAACCTCGTCTCGGGAGCTCTGCTTAGCAAACATGGCTTCAAAACGGTGTTCGAATCTGACAAGTTTGTACTCTCTAAGAGATGTCTATGTTGGCAAGAAGGTTAAGCGGGCCGAGACTCGATCTTGCTTTCCTGCGTTCCATTTGGAGATTTCCTCGTTCGTGAAGCTCTTCACCTGAACTCATAGTGAAGGGGCTACAGTGGGGTGTTATGGCCCGAGAGGATTAGATAGGCTTTGGACCCGATGAATAAAATCTATTCGGGAACTTATTTAGATCAGTTTGAAAGGACCCTACTAGGTCCCTATTTCACCACATACTTTTCGCTCTAAGTTAGGGTCGACTTTCCAAGTCGTGTGAAGGGAAGGCTAAGCGAAGAATCTTCGCAATGAGAAACTATGTAAACCAAAGGTTGCTGAAACCGGTCCATGATTGGTTGATGTCCATTTTAGGGCGGATTCCAATGGATGGAATCTTCCAACAAACAAAGCCTTTGGATCAGCTAGTTGGCGAGATGACACTGTTTTCATTCGATCTCAAGTCTGCCACCGAAAGGTAAACGCTTGTGACGCTCTTTGAGATCCTATTCGATCAGTTATTCGCATCTTCGTGTGTGAATTCATGTCTAGCGTACAATGTGTTTCATGCTCCCGGAGACCTTTTTTGAATCTATCATTCGTTGCTGGTCAACCTCTAGGATACTCTTACCTCTTTGCCCCTGTTCGCCCTATCACATCACATAGTGGTGTGGTGGTGTGCCAAAAGAATGAATCCAGGTCGCCGCTTTCTTAAGTATGCAGGTACTAGGCGATGATGTGATAATCGCTGATGAAGCGGTAGCTAAGGTATACGAATAAGCCCTTTCTGACTTGGGAGTTACGATCAGTAGACAAAAGTCAAAAGTTACGGATTTCCCGAACCGGAGCGGGTGAGTTCTCCAAACGATTCAGAGTTCGGGGAATGTCTGTCTACTCCTTGTGGCCCCTGTTGAAGTGAGAATCAAGGGACGAGGCAGTTTCAAATTGCATATGAGATGACTGATCACTCTACCCCTATTGTTGAGACTCATTGGAGGATCGGGTCTACTGACCGTCAGTTGGTTATCTTTGGTTATCTGTGGGCTCCCCATCATGATATGGTAGATAAGGGATTGTATCCCAAGGTACCCATACTTCCCGATCCATATGGATTCGGATGTGTACGTGTCCTTGCTTTTTGGGCTATAGCTAAATGAAGGTGTCGATGGCAACGAATACTTGGTTCTGGCCGACGGCCTAACCCAGCTACGGGCAGTAAGAGGGAGACCCGTCCTGGCACATTGGCCTGCTCCTAGTTTTCCGACAAAGAAAGTCAAAAAAGATCGGTGCCGCGGGGAGATCGCGAACCTTTGTCCCCTTGACCTTAATGGTCCTCAGTGAAACTGGGGAACATAGTTCTTTATCTGATTTCGTCGTCTAGTTGTTCATTCAACCAGACCGTCAGATTAAGGCAGTTACGTCCCATCTTTCCTGCCAATTCTAAAACAGAGAATCCTTTTGGTAGAGGCCCCTCACTCGGGCTTTGGCTTTGTTGTCAACATTTGCTTTGGTTTGGATGCACATCTTTTGTCCTTCTTCCACCACATGAGCGTACGAAACTCTCTGCTTCCAATTCGACGTCGACAATGAACTCAGAACGTCAGGGATTTTGGCATGGTGCTTACTCTAATTAAGGATTTTCCTTTCTTCCGGGTACACATTGGTAAATAAAACACAAACACAGGAAGGGAATTCAACAAAGAGGGGATCGTCAGATCCGTGTCCAGCGGCTACCGCTTCCTTATCAATCGGCGAAGCCTACCTCTACTTTCGAAGGATGACTCGGATACATATGTATCTGAGATATAGCTAAAGGGAAACGTCGATGGCAATGAGTACTTGGTTATTATGACCGACAGCCTAACCCAGCCACGGGCAGGGAGAGGATTGGTAGCCTTTTATCCAGCTAGTCCTCAACGAACCATCAAATAAAATATGAAGCTTTAGCGCCGAAAGGCCTAAGGTTTCGTCCTTCCATATTGAGAGGTTCCCCGCATTCACATGGGCTAGTTACCTGATGAGTGGTACAAATATTATGAAGAAAGGTATCTTTGACTAAACCTGTTGAATCTGGATAAGTGTACCTTCGTACAAGATCTCAAATGATGACAGTCGAGAAGGTGCGTCGATCATTTCTATCAATATGGAATCTCCGAACGACCTTTCTATCCTTATCCCGTATCTCCTTTTTTTCTCATTCTCCGGAAAAGGTAAGGCTATGAAGCCCTTCCTTCAGCTGGTTTTGGCTTGCCCCTTTACTAGCTCTTAAGCCCAAAACACGCTCTTTCGGAGTCGCTTGCTACTTTCAATCAGAATCAGAATCGGAGAGCACTTTTAGTCTGCGCTGGTGCTCTGATCTACGACCACCCTCCTATCAACCAAGAAATGGAAAAACATCTCGTAATTTATTTAACCATAAAATAGATGCATAGACTTATCTGGATCTTAATACGTATATAAGGTTCATAGGTGGAGGGGAACGGAAGATTCGTAAGTCGATAATAAGATTATAAACCTCGACCTATTCTGACTTTTGAAAGGAAAGCTACCACCTACCCCTCACTTGAAGCCCCCGTAAATTCTTGGATTTCTCGCAATATGATGAACCTATCTTATCTGAATCCCTCCAGGCAAATCTTTCTTCTCCAGCCTTTTTTTCGATCTCCATTCTCTAACGAATATCTCTTTTCCAGAAATCAAACTCTTGTCAGTCTAATCAATGGCATCTTTTTCTTACCTTTCTTTTCCTGGAAAGACACTTGTCTCGGTCTTAAACAGAGCCTTTCGCCTGAGGCGCGCTAGCTTCACTCTTAACCTGCATTCTATGAAAATGATATGAATCGACTTCCTTCATTTTCTATAACTATAAAAAAACCCAACTCGAAAGACTCAATCTGACTTGTCTATCCTGAGATTGGTAGAAATGGGTATGAATTAGTATTCTAGAATTTGGAACAGGGTCACTCTCTAACCGAAGTCACGAGAGTTAGAGTTTGGTATTGAAAATCTACCTTGCGGTCAGTCTCGCTACCTCTTCTTTAGTTGCCGTCCACTACGATCAAGTTTTATACCTTTTAGCGTCAGATGATGTTGAGGTTCTTTCTTGTCCAAGTGAAAAAGGTAGGGAAACTCCGTTCTACTTCCCACCCGGGAACGAATCCAATCTCCCTGCCTCCGGGTTCTTACCTATTCTATTATTTGATCCATGACGCGTCAGAGAAAAAGAGGTAGGCGGCGTTCTCGTACTGAACTATAAAGCACGAAAATAAAATCCTGAGACTACTTGACTTTATTATACTAGCTCACTCGGGCTTTGGACTCACGGAACCACCTCAATAATTTTGGAGCTACCTCTTTCTCAGCTTCAGGCCGGTCTCCTCTCTTTTTTATCTACTCTTTCTTGGACTTCATTGTGCCGCAAGCCCTAATTGACACAGGGTGTTCACATCCTTTAAATTTAACAGTCAACATCAAGGAGTCGGAGATGATCCAAGGCCGCTACCTGCCAAGTACTAGAATAGTCACCTCACCTCTCTTTCTTACCCGTTCTTATTAGTATCCATCTCTTATCCCGCTCACTAGAGTTGTTCCGAACGACCTTATCTATATTAGGTATACTCTTCCTCATCTTTCATTATTCATATTTTATGTCCTGGAAAGTGATTCAATGGAGGTCCCTCCTTGATCAACAGCATGGCCACCCCAGAAAGAGCCCTTTCTATTCTATCTTATTACTCTGAGAAGCTCCCCTTTCATACCCGTGCCTGTTTATATTTACTTAGGCAAGCATTAAGACCAAATCTATTTGTTGATAAATAGGATAGAGGTAAGCTGCTCTAACTTATAAATTGAATCTCATAGATAGACGAAAGCCCTTTCTTGTCTTTTTCAATCTGGATCTTACTCAATCACAGGTTGCGGAGCTTAAACGCTCCAGAAAATGGATTTCTTTAATTATTCTTTATAATCGAGATACCGTGGAAGTTATAGAGAAGTCTAACTAATTGAAAGCATCTGAGCAATGATGATTCTATAGTCCAGTTCCTTCCTTTCCTTTGCCGGACGGACCATCCTAGCCGTGTCTACCAAAAGGAAAAGTGATGTAAGTCGATTCTTTCTTGTATCATAGGAGAGAAGGCAACCACTTTTGAACCGTCGATCTTTAGGATCGTTCGCCCCTACTTAGTCTTACCGTAGGCTTGTTCCTCATCTACGTCACTTTGGTGTAAAAAAAGTGTGAAATTTTTGAGTCTCCGGAACTTATGGTACCTGTTTTTGCTCCTTGCTTCTGGTAGAGGAGTTCAAGATCTGCTGCCAAAGCAGATCTATTAGATATATATTGACTCTTTTCTCTTTTCTGGAGAAACCCTTTCTTACCCTGCCTTTGGACTCTCGCAAGCCAGGGAGGTACCGATTGATGTTCCATAAAAATGTTCCCTACCTAACCGTATACTAAGATGGCCCGCCCTAGCTGTCTCGAATGATTAGCCTTCTCGTCCTTCCTCATTCTACGATTACTAATATGCATCTCCCCGTCCCTTACGCGTCCTTTGGAAAAAGAAAGAAAGCCCCTATTTGATTGAGTAAGGGAAAGGACACTTCACATCTGCTTTAAGAAGGCGAAATCCGAGCGAATTAGAATCCCAAAGTCCCCACCCTTTAGACTCGAGGAGCCACTCTTGCAATCGGTTTCAGCCACTAAAAGATCAAAGGAGGAAATTAAAAAAAAAAAGAATACAATCATCGGATTCTGGGATCACCAGCCTATCGAACCAAACCATTTGTTGTTGCAGAACCCCAATGGTTACCAAGAGAGCGGCTCTCTTGATACGAACCGATCAGGGAGAAGAATCTGCCTGCTTGCGATAGTTGACTTAAGCCAAAACGCGGTTTGCCAATTTTGTCTGCCCTTGGGCGGGTAAGTCAGACCATAAGAAATAGGGGGCACTCGCTGTCATAAAGTAGACGTGGGCAAGAAAACACGAAAGCAAAGTATGCACCTCCAGGGTCCCCTGAATCATTTTTTTCATCAGAAAAGGGCCTCCCTTTCGTGCAGAACCTGGTGGATAGGACAAATAGAGGTTCTCTCCTCCAATGTGGGGTAGGTTCCATAGCCCCAAGACTTCAACTTCAACAGTGTTCAGGTCCATTATCGACGAATCCAATTTGCTAGGGAAGGTTTCCTGCGAAATAGCTATGCATGCTCATCTCCTTTGTTTATACTCCACTGAACTGTGTGTACCTTGTATAGTGAGAGTGAGACACCCTTAGGGTAAGGAGGAACGGGAGGGTATGATATTTGGTACTCTTGAAAGTACAACAGGGCCTCGCTGGTTCCTTGATAAGAGCTTCTTTCCGTCCTTTCCCACTATTGTTCCAGAACTCGAACTTCTCGGTTAATCATAAGCCCAGGTCAATCGCTCTTGCTGATGCTAGCGGTAGTGCTACTTCAAATGGTTCTACTTTCGCTCGGTCAACGAAGTAAATTGAATGATTCAAGGTTAAGGATTTGGGGATTTGGAACTGAGCGGAGAAGAAGCAGGAGATGCGGATTCTCCCGATGATGCTTCCTCCTCATATTCACTAGAATGAACCCCCTAGGGGGTTTACAAAGATTAAATAGGAAGCCCATTCCCGAATAGACAGAGAGGAGTTCACACCGACCGCTACTCTGTTGTTTCGCCCTTCTTCAACAAAGGCGGATCTAGAACTGTCACCTTCCTATTGTATTGAATAGCGAGATAGAGTCAAAGTCAAGCATTCCAATTGTCTAGAGACAGAGTGACCATGGAGAGTTGCCTACCCCACCCTCGGGTCATGAGCCGGCTTAAGCCCTAAAGTTCCTTCGCTTCCTTATATATAGCCTTCCACCAACAAAAGATTCAAATTTGAACCACAGACAGGTATTCCCGATTAATTGCTTTATGAGTCTCTTAAGTTTAATGAAAAGCAATTATGGTGAATATCTCTGCGTAATGATCTGAGATAAGCATCGCACTTGGGAGGTATAAGCATTTCGATGTCTTCATACACGAGGCATCTGTTTTCTGTTTATGTTTTTTCTATTATATTTGTTGTGGTGTTTATTAAGAGGCATCATGTCTTCCAGCAATTCAAAAAGTACGTTGTGTCAGAGTTGAAAACATTGTCTGACTCTGTAAATGTACACTGAGCAGAGATACTTGAAGGCTACAAAGCTGTCACAGCTCCATCAGAGGAAGATAAGAAAAGCCAGAGATCCTTATATGCTCAGTTCGAGGCTGTAGCCGACCTGAAATTCACTTATGACCTGTCAGAACTATGGAAATCAGAAGCGGAGTGGCGATCGACGTGCAACAGATATTTTGAATTTGATGGTAAAGTACGTTTTCATCCACTACAGGGAAAGAAAGATTTCTGCAAACTGATATCTAACCGGAGTTCTTGGTTGATGGTTTCATTTTATTAGAGAATCTAATTCCTGATGCTTCTTGTTCAGCAATCCATCTCTCCGTGTAGCATATATCGATGAAGTTGAGGAGAGGGAAGGTGGTGGAAAGGTACAGAAGGTATACTATTCTGTATTGGTCAAAGCACTCGATAATCTTGATCAGGTAACGTCCTCTTCACTCTTGAGCAGAAACAATGGTTATCTATTGTAATCAAACTTTGATTGCCTTCCTGTTTTATTCCTCTAGGAATCTACCGTATAAAATTGCCGGGCCCAGCAGTGGTAGGAGAAGGAAAGCCTGACTACAATTCTGGGTGTTCGTGAGCATATTTTCACTGGAAGGTTGGATCATCATGTTCTTTATCTGGGAGCTATGAGCTGATCTGTGACATTGGGATTTTCATAATATATAATATGCTATTAATTTCTACTGCAGTGTTTATTCTTTGGCTTGGTTTATGTCAAATCAAGAAACGAGCTTTGTGACCTTAGGTCAAAGAGTTCTTGCAAGACCTTTGAAGTCAGTTTCTTCTGTATTTTTTTAGTCAGTAATTTATTTATATAGGTTTCAATTCAACACTGAGACGTAGGAATATCACACACCATGAGTATCTCCAAGTGGGAAAGGGGAGAGATGTTGGCCTCAACCAAATCTCTCTTTTTGAAGCAAAAGTAGCCTGTGGTAATGGGGAGCAACCGCTAAGCCGGGATATCTACAGATTAGGCCATTGTTTTGACTTCTTCATTTATTTTATGTATTTGAGAGAGTGGCAAAGCTACTGCTTCAAAGCTTTCGACGAAAAGGAGCTCCCCTCTCTGTCCATACTCGACTTCGCTGTAATTCCATTGAAAAAGCCTCGGCGTCCAAGGGTGGACGAAAAGAACCAAGACGAGGGGAGGCGGACCTTCAATCTCTTTACGAATAAGAATCTCAGTTGCAATAGGGTTGAAACGCGCTTCAGCCCGGAGGAGGAGGAAAAGATCTCGTGGCAGCTCCAATTATTAGGCCACCCTAAAAACATTCACTTACTGAATGTATGGCGGAGCCAGGACCCCAACCTAGGGGACTACGCCACCTGGCCCCTGGAGATGTCCTTCGAAGGAATACCAAAATTGGAGGAGACGCCCACCATGTCGGGCAAAGGCCTACCTATAGTTCTGAAGCTCGACAACGAGCACGAGCAGACGGAAAGGGATTGGATTGGGAAGGCTATGAAGAGCTCTTAGCGGCTGAGCAAGAAAGGGCTCAGAATGGGCAGTTGAGACCTTATTCAATCAGATTCGCACACTCAGGGGACAATGAGTGTTGGGATACCTACGAGGGGCGGTAGAGAATGAAGATAGAGAAGCAACTGAAGATGGAGAAGCAGAAGTAGGCGGCTTACTCGGGGGAGCAAGAGTTCTGGGACAAGAATGATTAAAGGAAAAGGGCGAGTTCCGCAGTAGGCTTGCTCGGCTGAATGGAACTCAAATTGGAGGAGAAATGCGAGGATTGGAGCGACTAGAGGAAGAGCTCAATCTCAGGTAATAGCAGACGAAGACGCGTCTTATCGTCTGCATCTATAACGACTTCTATAAGGGAACAACCGGGATACTATCCCCTTTCTATTCTTTCTAGTAGCTAGTAGCTCTCTTCTTTCCTATTAGCTCGTAGTTCCCTTCCTCTAGTAGCTAGTGGGAATAACCTGAGGGAACTTGCTACTTGCCTTTAGTGCTGCTAGACGAAGAGCGTAGGATAAGAAAGAATATCTCTTAGGTTTAGGATGGTAGCTTCACTTGCTTAACTTACTGGTAGTTGCATAAGGACTCTAAGCCCAATGGGATGTTTCCGCTGTCCTATTAGCTAGATGGTTTTGAGTAGCTAGCTTGCCTTTAGGGTTATAACACGATAGGGGGTGAAAGTCAGAGAAGAGCTAGTAAATGGGATTAGTTACCAGGCACTATCAATAAAAAAGTCTACGTAGCGTAGTGAGTGCTTCCCAGGTGGGGATCGTGAACCTATCTATTTCCCTGCTAGTGCACTAATTGAAGGCCCGTAGGGAGAGAAGGCGGATAGCTAGCCTTAGTCTTTCCCCTATCTATCGGACTATCTTCTTTCTTCTTATCTTTCCTATCTGGTTCTAACCTTCCAGTCAACCAGGTATTCTGCTTAGAGTTATAACAGCAGGAAATACATTGAATCACTTGCTTGGGGATATCCTACGTGCAGGTAGGAACTCTCTTACCTTACTGCCTTGAGTTCCATAGCTTCCTGTCTTAGGCAAGGCACGTTGTTGGTTTCCGAGAGGCAACCTTTCTCTATATTGAATTCGTCCCAAGAAATCGATTTTTTATTTTGATTTGGGCGCACACCACCTATTCTCATCTAAAATGATCGACGAGCGACTAGGAACAGGCTTGAATACAGAAAGAGATTCGTACTCTTTGCGCTTATTTACCAATTAGCTTATTAACAAACAAACACAACCATGTTCGCTTACCCCTTTGCCTACCAATGATACAGGAAGGCTTACCTCAGACCCGAAGCCCCTATAATTGCTTCCACAGAAGAGGCGAGAGGGAAGATTCACTTCTGACAAGGGATTGGCTAAGATTTGAGATTTTCTTTTGTCTCTCCCATTTCTGTGACCAAAATAGCTTTGACTTATTCGACTAGACGGGGAAGGTCTGTCCCTTCTCCACTGGAAGAAAGTAGATGATCACGTAGAGCGAATGAATCAAAGAAAGGGAAACTTCTCCATCCCAGAAAGCGGAGTGACTTGTTGAATCTTTGAATAGAGAGCCCATTAACCAGACAAGCTGGAGGAGACAAGCTACCTCACAGAAAGGATGACGAAGGGCCAGTTGACGCAGCAAGCTAGAGCTATGAAACCGACCCTTTCTCATTTAACTCGTCGGATTATGAATGAGATATTCAGACGTCAGCTTGAAGGCTAAAATTCCGTTATTCTGTCTAGGTTCCTTGTTGGAAGGCCGGGTTTAGGCGTTTTAGGGCCTTTGAAACTGCCTATAATGGGGGGTGAGATGCCTTAAACTCGAGGGTTGGATAAGCAAACCTGGCCAAATAATCACTATTTCGATTGAAGCTCTGCCGCGGTGACCCAATTCTCAAATTGGAATATACAGATAAGCGAGAATGCCCTTTCTGACAGGGCTGCGTCCTCACGAATGCCAAACTTCGTAGCTCAGCTCATCTGGGATGACCAAGCTCCAGGGAGGTTTTTGGTTCTGGGGTTGGAGATGAAGTCAAATCCGAGTTGGATCAGCTTGGATAGGGATTTCAAACTCTAAGAAAGGCAAGGCAAAATGCCAATTGATTCGGTTTTCTCGAAATCAACGAGTGGACTTGAAATCATAGATCCATTTTGTGATCCACGCGACTCAAAGAAGAATCCTATTTCTTACTCACCCAGTGCTGTTCTGATTTCATTTCAAAGATCTCGCTCGCTGTCAAAGCGCATTTTGTGAAGTGTTCTCCTGTCCCTGTCACCTGAGATAAAGTCAACTGGCAACCGTGATCGGAGTCGTGGCTTTCGTGGTTTGAAGATTCATTCGACAGAGAAGGGCGTGTTGGTTGCCGATACCGAGGTTGAATGAATCATTCCACCTGAACCCACAGGACGAACCAACAGCAAAAGTAGAGTTTGGCACAGGTCAAAGGGGAAAGCAACGAGGAATTCCAAAGTGGAAAGGAAAAGGGCAGTTCCAAACGAAGGACCCAGTCTCAAGGGGCAAGCTTCCCGGTGTCCAAGTGTCAAGTCCCGAGGGCTTGTGTCCGCCGAAAGCTGCCTTTTTTCTTGTTTGCCTTTCCTTGCAATGAACCGAAAGGTGAGAGGCAGGGCTCGGTCTCAAGGTTCAAAGTCACTAGTCAGTCCAACTGCACGAGTGAAAGGCGAAAGTAAAGATTACGTGCAACCAGGTGTAACGTGTCAAAGGTCACCGAGTTGTCGGAAAGGGGAATAGGTTGTTTTGCGCATCCAACAACTGAAAGAGTTTGCGGAGAAGGGTTGAGTTGCGTAATAGCAGATTCGTAGGTAAATAAATCGTTGGATTTGAAATCGAACTCTCCACCTTGGGCGGATAGGAATGGAAACTTTAAAAAGTCCGCTCTTCTCTCCTCGTGATCGAAGCTGACCCCAGAAGTTGGGTATTCCTTCTTAAGAGGACACTAAACCTCCCGATCTTGCTAGCCGGGCTCAGTCTTTCAAGATTCAATCTTTCCCCTTCCCTCTCGCCTCTTCTGTGGAAGCATCCTTAGGGAGGTCAAGTCCATATAAGAGGACTAGCCACAAGTACTGAGACAATATCTAAAATCTTTGCAATTATTCACTTTTGGGATTTTAACCCACTTCCGGGAATAAGGCAAGTCAGATATTTCACACAAGCTTGGCACCTAGGAATAGGCGTTTTATGGATGATTCAAGCCCTGCGCACTCAAAGGCGAGAACGAAGTAGCGATTGCTCGTCCAAATGGTTACCACCAAATCAAGAAAAATTGTAATTATATGTATTTAATTTATACCTCAATCAGCCCTTGAACACCTTCGAAAGAAAAAAGAAGGAAAGCACCCATCTCAAGTGCCGGGGTTCCTCTTCTCATTCGCCATTCGTGATGGTTCGTGGAAATTTCATAAGATGCGTAGGCGGACTAGCCCAAATGGGAAGTCTAATCTTCTTTCTGCTTGCTTCGTCGTTGTGAAATAATCTTGTGTTACACGCTTCTGGACAGAAATTCTTTATCAATACCAATCTTGGCTTAAAGCTCTGCTCCCTTCGAGATAGGACTCAGTGGCCTCTTCAATGGTGCTACTTATGCTTATAGTTTCGGTCAGAAGATTGCACCTTTTGACCCAACCCAAGGAAGACGACCACATCCTTCTCCTTTACCTGCCTGGGCAAAGCATTTAAAAAAATTATTTCAATCTGGATTTGTTTCAGGCTTTACATATCCATTTCAATTAGAATCTGACCACCCACTGACTCCCCTTTTCCTTTCGCTCGTGATCGAGCCACCCGAGGCTTCTCGACTGCTTTTATTCTAAATTATAAGAAATTCATATCCATTTCTCACGATCAGCTTCGGGAAGTTATTTTCTATTTATTATTAGATTTCTGGTTTGCAATTACCTTGGCATAGAGTGAGGGTCAATTCTTGCTGAAGTGCCGGTTCTTCCAAGATTCCTTTGCATTTCTCGTGCACGAACTACTTTCTTTTAGTTTTAGCTTTGACTTCACACTTCTCCATATTTAGTTTCTACTAATGGGTAGGCTACTCTAATCTTCCAGGATCACCTAGTTCCATCATTTGATTTGCTTTTGTTTCCTCGTCGAGACAAAGCATAATGATAAGCAATGGAGATCCATGAAGCCATGATAGAGTTTGCACCTGATTCATACAGAAGGACGATAGCCTTTAGTACAAATTCCTTATAGTTATAGTAAGTGAATTATGACCCGACTTTCACCTCCGAAGAGGGATCCTGTTGATGTCAAACTCTTCCTCGAGAAGGTAACATGAAACCAATTCGATCTACAAACTAGAACAGGAGGCCCGCTACGAATTAGACCATGACCAGGTATTTTATGTTTTGTTCCGTAAATAAGGCTCACTAGCCCAGCCCCAACTAACAATATAAGCATCGATTGCAGGCCGGTTCATGTAGGCGGCGAGAACGCAATGGCAATGAAGAAAGATAGATTGTAAGTAGTTGCTCACGAAGCGAAGATATTTAGTCACTTGTAGCCCATGAAGTACCCCTCCTCGATACGGAGGCTGACTTCATATCGATAGTGCAAAGGCCTGGGCCCAGCAACCAACCTCTTTAAAATATGAATTAGCTGCCTTTCCTACCTTCTTTTTAACTGGAAAAGGGCATTCATATTTGCGTATGAGCCCTTTGTGAACCTTCCTGAAGGTTTTGAATTGTTGTGGCTGGAGATTGACCATTACTAGGTCTCCTTGTTTGTACTCTACAGGCCGTCTCTTAGTGTCTGCCCATTTCTTCATTTTCTTAGCGGCTTTCTCTAGGGTCGACCCGCTCTTTGAAATTCTTGGCGAACTTGTAGGCGGCCGGGCTTCGACCAGTGGGGATACGAGCTAAAGTGTGAGGCGTAAGGGGTTGCTGTCCCGTGACCAACTCGAAGGGGCTGTGATGCGTCGCCTCGCTGTGCTGCAAGTTGTAACAGAACTGGGCTAAATCCAACAAATGTACCCTGGTTAGCACTTACGAAGTGTCTTAGGTATTCTTCCAATTCCAATAGGGCGTTACCGTCTGCCCATCCGTTTGTGGGTGGAAACTGGTGGAGAAGTGTAGTTCCGAACCCAAAAGACTTTTGTCCAAAATCGTCCTGTGAACCGCTCACTGATGATGTTCCGTGGAATCCCCCAGATGACGTTCTTTAGGAAAAGCTTTGCTGCCTCTTCAGCCGTGCAATCTGTCGGGGCTGCTATGAACGTGGCGTACTTGGAGAACCTGTCTACTACCACCATGATTGACCCAAATCCATCCACTTTAGGCAAGGCCGAGATAAAGTCCATGGAAATGCTTTCCCAAGGTCTCCCTGGGATTGGTAGGGGTTCCAACAGACCTGCTTGTTTCTGGTGGTCTACCTTGTCTTGTTGGCAAACAAGGCAGGTTCTTACGTACTCCTCCACCTCTTCTCTCATATGGTGCCAGAAGTCTCCTTCTTCGAGTAGGGCTAAGGTACGCCGCTGCCCTGGGTGTCCTGCCCACTTCGTGTCATGGCATTCTTTTATCAATTCGAATAGCGGCCATTAAGCTTCTATTCTACTCTTCATGGCCGCTATTCACACTATCACATTATGTGGTATGTGGGTGGCCGCGGACAGGGGTTTACCCTGGGCGTACATTCCGAGATTATGCTCTGCTTGGTAATAATATTGCCAATGCAGGTCATGAGGTCGCGGTAGAGGATCGCAAGACTCTCTCAGATTTGGGAGTTTAAAAATAGAAATATAAATCATTGATCTCCCAGTCTGGGGTGTGCGAATTCGCCAACAGAGTCCTAGTGCTTAATATGCGTGGGGATGTGTTTCCACTACCCACCTATATTATGTTACTGGTTCAGTCCACCTTAGGTCTAGCACCTATCAAGGCTAAGTAAAATCTGCCTATGTGGATTGTATTTCGAATTGGTAGTGCCGGATATAAAGTAATGATGAGGTTGCACTCAATCCGCTCTCGTAGCTGGAAGCGGGTATGGGTCTTCTCCAGAGGGACCGGATTATATACCAAGTCTTTCCTATTCTCCTAGGCTACCTGCACATCTTATTCGCGAAGAAAAGGCAGCGAGCCTCGCTTAGTAGACGGCCGACGGACAAGGACCGCTTCTTGTTCTCGCCCTTCTCTTTTGATTTTCTTCTTCTTTAGTCTAGGATTCTAAAGAAGAAGCTACTGAATCAGCGCAGGGCAAAAGCAGGAGAACTGTACTAACCTGACGACGGTTACTTTCCTTTCTCAGGGCTAGGCAGGAGAAGAAAGAAGGTCCGGGTCTTCCATCTAATGAAGGGAAGCGAAGGTCCCCCTTACTCCCTACCTATTCTCTCTTAAAGCAAATGGAAGAGGTTAAGAACTATTCAATGTAAACCGTAGCAGTTACTCTCACTCAATGGAAATCTTCGCCTTTTGGGAATGAAGATGGATGAGCAGTGAGCCTGGAACTGATGAGGGGGAAGATGGAAGCGATCACTATACTGGGGGGGGAATTCACTGGGAAGAAGGTAGCATAGAATAGTTATAGGTATTTTTCCACCCTTCTACCCACTACCAATCGTGACACGCGCACGTACTATTTCCCCAGCTTCTTGATTGGCACCGAAACTTCTTACTCTATTAAGAGATAACTTTGATGTCAGGAAAAGAGCCAATGCGTCGATAGCAGGGTAAGGACTCTCCCGTCGTGCTAGCCTAGTCAGCCCGAATCTTCTTTCTTTTGCTTTTTAAAGACACACCGTCAACTGGCGTATCCCGAAGATACTTTGAAAGCGTCCTGGTGTGCTTCTTCAACAATATATTTGTTTGGAATTGGAAAATAAAAGAGTAGCTGAGTTCTTTACTCAAAAAGACATGGGAATAGGATTTTTTCATTGTAACTTGGGGCTTTCGGTCTGTCTTCCCCTGAGACTTTTCCTTTGCCCCGTGGGAGAATGATTCCTTGCATCTACGAATCAAGGACGATTCTGCGCATTAAGTCTTGAAAGACATTCCGAACCTTCTTATACGAGCGTAGCACTTCAAGTCTCAGCACCTCGTTGAAATAGATATCAAACCAATCCTATTATATACGATGAATGTGCAGCTAGGAGAGCTAACTAAGACTAGGAGCTGATTCTATACCAGAAAAAGCGGATTCTGGGCATCAATGCACTAACTCCTTCGCTGTCTTGCTTGCCTTTTTTGCTTGCTCCTTCTTGCACCTCCCCTGCTGCACCACTCCTGTTTGCTTTCTTGCTTCCTTATTCCAGATTCGCTAAACAGAAGATCTAGATTTCAAAGAAGGGAAGCTAAGAGGTGAGTAGCCAAGATTCTCTTCTGTTATCACCCCAAGGAAGCTTTGAAGCTATTCGTCTTTCCTTTCCTAAACATAAGGGGATTAAAAAAGGGTCTACTAAGAGGAGGCAACCCGCCTACAGAATAAGTAAGCCCGACCGGCGAACTGTTCGTCTGTTTGACACCGAGGATCCCCTTTTATAGCGTTAGAATGAGTCAAGGAAATCCTCTGTTATCAAATCGTCTGTGCTCACGAATCGGCTGTTTGAAAGAATAAGCTGTTTTCGGAATAACCGCTCTTAGTACGAATCCCCTCTTTAGGAAAGGAATGGCTATATGCTTAACACAGGGAAGTCGGACTGACGTACCTCGAAATCCATAGTCGAAGAAGTCGACAGGAAAGAGAGAAGTCGAAGTGGACAAATCAATCCGGTCAATAGGGTCTTCGGGAGGAATTTTTCAAGTAGAAGAAGGAAGGGATTACTGTAAGATGGAATGCTTGCTGTCAGGCAGAAATGCACATAAGGAGCTCTTTGAAGTCAAGTCGAAGTTCAGTCGATCCCTGTGGGGCTTAAGATCGAGGGTACGTCAACTCCCATTAGAGCTATTTATGTTATGCCTAGTTGTTGTTCCCCTTAAAAGCCATCTCTATCAATCTACGCTCATTTCCCACTAGTTTTGTCTGAAAGCTGAAGTCGAAGACAAGAAAGCAGAAGAGGTAGTTCATATCCGACTTCACCGATCTAGTCAACCGGACAAGCAAGAGAGTTATCACAACCCAGTCTTTATTCTTATTATGCTTCTCTGAAAGCGGAAGCCGAAGGCGAAGGCCCTGAAAGAGTAGGAAGTGACGAAAGAGAAAGAGAGGTTACAGGCGAATAAAGCAGCGTTATTGTTGAATAGTTTGACGCCGGAGGACCATTGCTTAGT
Organism: Sarracenia purpurea; assembly: GCA_035668155.1. Taxonomy (NCBI): domain Eukaryota; kingdom Viridiplantae; phylum Streptophyta; class Magnoliopsida; order Ericales; family Sarraceniaceae; genus Sarracenia; species Sarracenia purpurea. The sequence continues at coordinate 21,559 of JAULLE010438731.1, forward strand.
GGAGTGTCTTTGGGAAGGTTATCAACGGCTGGGCTGGATAGACTCATGCCCTATGTGAGTAAGTTGGTGTGCAAGTTCTGATTCTTACTAATATGACTCCGAAAACGAGGGAAGACCTATCTATTGTAGTGGCAGGCTTGGAAAGCAGACCAAAGAAAGGATAGCCAGTCCCAGAAGCATGGGTAGAAGTCGAGGTAGCAGCCCCTGGATTCACACTTTATGAAGCTGTGAATTCAGTAGATCCTGTTGATCCTGCTGACCCATACATACCCGGTAGCAGTTCGTTGTCCGGATATTGGATATCCAGAAAGAAAGAATTTCATTAAAAGAATTAAGAGAAGAAACTCCTGTAGGCTACAGTAGGGGCGGATGCAGCAGCCCCGTAGCGAAGGCATTCATTTGAATGAAAGAGTTTGAGACCCATTCTAGCTTCCGGGCAGGAGGGAAGAAGGTGACTTCAACGCAGTTAGTGCTTCTGGCAAGTGTCTAATAAATAGGTGGAAGAGGACTACTAGTCTTTATAATAAATAGCCCTCGGGTTGTTCCAACATCACAAGTCAAGGGATCCTCAATCGAGACTAAAAAAACGTTCATTACGGCACCGATTCCGCTTTTCGGTGTATGTTTATACCTTCCAATCAATAACAAGCATTTTCTTAGTATCGATGCGTTGACTTGTACTGAAGCAAGAGCAACAGAAGCAGTTAGTTAGTGCTTTCCTTTCTTTCTTTTATACCTCTATTTTCAATGTGCCGGGCCAACTACTTTTTTATTTGAAGGTGATGAAACTCAGGCTACTGTTTAAAAGACTCCGTATCGCCAACTAGTACTTAGACCCGGACGGAAAAAAAAGGCTAGAGATCTGAATTTCAAGGGCTAATTTTTGATTTAGGATTTGATTGAAAAGAAATCTCCTCCGCATTAAATGAAAGTGGGTCTATCGATACAAGTGGTAAGACCGAGAATTCAGCATCCAAGACCTGGCCTTTACTTGATAGGGCTATTTCAAATTCAAGTGCCACTTATCTTAACACAACTCGGGCTAATCCACTCCCAGCCTAGCTAGACCTGGTGAAAGCAATCAAGCCAAAGCAAGACTTATTCCTTCAACGGCAAGAGCTGCAGATGAAATAGCAGTGGTTATGCCGAGATTTCCCCTTATCTTATTTATTCCGATCCGGATTCCGGTTAGGACTCTTTAAGAAGAAGCAGCTATTGATGCTTTTGGACGTCTTTCCTTGGCACGAAGGCTATAAGCATCGATCTTGCCTTGGTGTTGACCCGAGGAGCGGTAGACGAGGCTTTCTCTGTTCACGACTCCGGTGATATTGAATCAGCCCTTTGGCTTTAGCTGGGCACCTTGGCACTAGGATGTGAAGCTGTGAACAAATAGTCTCTTGTTAGACTGCTCTGGCTCGGTACTGTGTCGATTGGGTCTGAGGGTTGTTCCATCCACTTGGTCTTCTTTGTACCGTACCCAGAGAAGATCGAATTAGCTCTGGTTCCGCAAAGACAAGAATTCGCTCTGCTAAGGAACAAGCAACGGATTGAGCGCGCGTTAGCGAAAGCCTGACTCTATAGGGGCGTTAGCGCTTTCAAGGTTTTTGATTGCTGCATCCAATCCGCTAAGAGCAGAAAATCACATAAATAAGGTTCACCCTACCTTGCTCAGAGAGAGGCAAAGAGAAAGCAAGATAGCTGGCATTTTCACTCTTGAGTTCAAGTTAGATCCATTCGCGCCCAGAGGCAGAGCAAAGAAAGCCTTAGATCTTTGCTTGACAGTCGAGTCGGAGTAGCTCTTTTCGAAGAAAGAAGAAACTGGCTAAGATTCAATTGACCTATATAGCCACCAGTTCAACTAAAGGAAGTCGCTTACGGGCTTAAGGCAGCTAGGGACTCTGGGGCGAGAAGAAGCTTTTCCCGCATTCCTGTTGATGCAGAGATCAGACGAGAAGGCCCATCTCTTTACTAGAATCCGATGTGATAGAAGGTGCTGCTCTCTTTCCTGCTTACAAACCGAAGCTCTTTTCGCCCTTTCTTTCAGAACCTCTGATCAGCTGGACCTATATTAGCCCAAGAACTGCTTCCCTGGTACCTTTTCCCCTTTTCCATCCGCTTGTAATTCGCCTTTTGTCAAGTCTTTCGGTACTTGTGGAACTCCTGAATCTTTAATTCGACGAAAAGCGGGCATAGATTCGAGAGAGGGAATGAAAGAGGCTCGAGTGCCCTAATATAGATTTGGAGGGAATTCAATAAGTAAGGTTGGACTCTCAGAGAGGAGAAACTGGGTTGGCTTCAGCGAGGACACGGCCCCTCAACTATCCGTCTCTCTTTTTCCTGTTAGCTTTCATCAATGCTGTACCTAAGAATTCCTATGCAATAGTAGCGAAGAGTCTCGTTTCACTTGCCCTAACGGTGCCTGTCCGGCTTTTACTTCCTGTGTTTTCTTAGGCTTCCTGTCTAGCTATCAAATCAGTGTTTGAGGTGTTCTGCTCTTCCTGTCCTAAATAACGTCAGTCTCATATAGCTAGAATTTGATTCAAATTCAACAACAATCAAAGAAGTTGAAAAGCCAGTTCCGATCGATGATGTCACGAAATCCCTTTTCACTCTTGTTCTTATCCGATGCGCCAATAAGAAGGGTAGCACTTTGACTATATTCACGAGAGTGCTAAGATCAAAAGTTCTCTAAGGCTAAGCTATGTCATGTCACCACACCGGAAGATGGGCCTATTGGACGCCACGAGGTGTGCTGGTCGTATCCTATCATCATTTTACGAGAGATTTGCGCTTGTCCTGTCTATCCTAGTTGCCTATCTCCGTCACCAAGAAGAGGGTTTGCACCGTAAAGTGGTACAGATCTACCTGTCCCCTAAAAAAGGTCAGTGTTTTGAGATCGATCTCCTGCTTCCCGAATGCCTTGACTTACTAAAGACTGGAATGAACCATCCAATTCATAAGGAATGAGATTCGGTATCTACTCTATCTATTTGATTTACCATAAAGCTAGGCATACCAAATCCGTCCATCCCAGTCTTTTCATTGCGCTTAGGTGCCCATAATCCAGCAACGGAAATGAAAGCTCAGACCTACCATCAGCTGCTAAAGCCCTTGCAAAGGCACTTACCTCATACTTAAATGATGTAGGAGCGGAGCGAATCTCCCGCTTTAAGGAATTCTTAAACCTATAGACGTTATTAACTAACTCTAAAAGAAGAATATCTGAAGGAGACTGCTAGCTCTGATGCTGATGGGAGGAATCGATCTTAGTTCTGTGCCTGTTCATAGACCGGTATTTGAGTCTGTTTCTAGGTTGGTATTTTGATGTTCTTGAAAGCCTGCTTGTTTGGAGAGTTCTTTCTGTGCCTCTTTCTTATCATTGTTTTGAAGCTCGCGGTCACAGGCGTCTTACCATTCCTCTTATTCACTCTTATTTCATTAATGAAATAAAATAATAAGGAGGTACTAACTAACCAGACTAACACTCATTGAATTGAGGAGGTACTGACCGGGGGCTTATAATGACAGATGTATCAAACTGGTTGGATTTAAGTGCAAGTGTTCTTTATGACCCGAAGGAGATGGTGGCACAACTGAGCAAGCAAGGCGAGAGACAGCGACTGATGCTCTTTCCCCTGAGACCGGAACGAGACTGACTGATGAATGAGGCAGGCGAGTCGAAGACTCAATGAAAGGGGGAGAGTCAATGCAGAGTCTTTATCTATCTACTAGGATTGGCACTCTCAAGCCAAGGTTTAGGTCTCAGTCCGGATTCGATCTTTGTTATGAACCGCTTCCAAGGCCGGTATTTCATCTTTCTCCTGTTCCGGTATATCATGAGCATGTTCCCTCGCTGCTTTCCAGTACATGGCCAATGAGAGAGATAGGAGTGTAGGTGGGTCTCTTCCGCGAACAGTAGAGCTGAGTTGTCAGTTCCAACCTCATTTGGATTTGAGAACATTATCCAAGTGATCAGACGATGTTTCCTGTTATACCGGATTGATTAGGAAAATAGCTCTCTTTCTGTTAATGAAAAAGACCAGGTTTCGTAGCTATAGCTCGATGTGAGACTCTAATACCAGATTCCTTCATCCCAAAGGTAGGTGTCTGGTTGTGTGGATCAAAACTGGATTTAGAAAGATCATAGGTAGTGGCGGAAACCCGATTGATCGGTGACAGGCTTTCACACTGAGACCCGAACCACGCATCTAAGACTTCTTCGCTTTGTCTACAGGCGCTACCCCGTTCCCTTACTCACAGCAAAGTGCCATTTTCAAGCCTCTCCATTTCGGGATAGAGGAAAGGTTCTGCCCGTGTAAAGGCGGGGGAGGGGCGATAGCACTTCACTCGCTACTTCCCAACCTTGCTTCTCTTATGATTTTCTTGACGGCTTGAAGGCGAAAACAGCTTTTGCCAATCAAAAAGACGGGGTTTCTTAAAAAGGTGCGTTTTCTTTCTCCTGTTTATTAGTGAAAATGGGTTTCATGCAAAATCCCCGGGAAAACAGAACTGTGCGACTTTCGCGGACCTGTTTATGAGGGAAAAAGGAAGTTCAATTCAAATTCCCGGGAAAATGAAACTTTGATCGTTCAGATCTGAATCTGACCCTCGTATAGCTAAGTCATCTAAAAGGACTGCTACCAAGTCCAGTACTTCCTGCTATAGCTAAGCCAGTGGCTTTCCCGAATGATGTGAATGAGCTAAGCAGTGCGTTCAATAGCGTGCCACCTCCCACTAAGGCTAAGTAGTACTCCATCCGCACCCAGACTATTAAAAATAGAAAATATATACTACTGGACAACACGGATGAACTCTTTCCTCCGTATAGGCTGTTACTCTAACCAGAAAGTACAAATAGGGTAATGAGTTTACGAATTCTAATGTTCCTAGTGGTGTTTCGGTATATGTTCCAACATATTGGTTACCCCAAGTTTATTCCCAGGTACATGATTGCCCCAAGGCATATGACTGCCTCCAGGAAAAGAGAAACCACCAGAAGCAGTGCCGCTTCCAGGAAGAGGGACACCGCTAGAGACATTATTACCCCCAAGGGGTTGTGAACTTCTGAAGACTTGGCCTCCTTGGACTGGAGGTGTAGAGCTTACCCCTATTGACATATTCTACCCGAAAGGGAAGCCAGCATTAGGCCGAGCTACCTACAGAGATACCAGAGGTTGACTGAAAATTACCCCCGACATTAAGATTAGGGGCCCACCAAAGACAAAGGCAGAGGTGGGTGGTTGTGACGACGCAACGGGCTGGTTCATGCTGGATTAACTTGTGGGTGGAAAGGATAGCATCGATGGCATTCCCAAAAGGATGAAAGTAGATGTTCCAGGTGATGAGGTCGGAGTACCTGCCCCACTAATAGATGCTGAGGATGGATTGACTGAAATCCCTTCTCAGGTACCAGGAGACGGCGATGCAGGTTGTTCCATAGATGATGACATGCTAGCACCTGACATCCTATGACTGAACAAAGAAAAAGGAGCACCAATAGTGGCGTTCACGGGCAGAAGACAGGGGCTAAAAGGATCAGTTAATGGAGGGTTTCTTGAATAGGACTTTACTTTCGTCCACCACTTCAACCTCTACTTGGTCACTGTGGATCGAATGACTTTCAGGATAAAGAGATTATGTATCCTCTGTTGTGGACACGACTTGCCTTCTAATGGATGGCGGTTCTTCCTCCACAGGAGAAAGACCACATATACATTTAGACTGGTGGACCGGTAAATTGGCCACGATACGATGACTAAATAGATTTTCTTACAATAAACTCCAAAAAACTCCTATGGCCAACTAAGAGTCAAACAAAAAAAAAGCACACCTCTATCAAAAAATACAAGCCGCAGCAAGCAAACTTCCTCCCCGACCAAATCAAAGTGAGAGGTTATGAAATCCAAACCCTTGGATCCAGTACAGTAGAAAAGCAATAGAAAGGAAGGAGAGAGCTCAGGAGAGTAGGGAGAGTAGTCAAGCCAAGCGTAAACAGGGGGTGTCTTATCTAGTTCCATTGACAGGAGTTCCACCAAGAAAGAAAGTAAGGAATAGAGTCAGGGACGTCCAAGTTTCAGTGATCTCTTAGCGCAATATTGTTGCATATCCGTGTATTTGGTAGTGAACCCCGTGAATTCCTTTGCTCTTTGAGTCTTGATTTATCTTGAATTGCTGGTTTCGAAGAAGAAAGTTATTCCCCATTGACTTATTTAACACTAACTTAAACTTCACTTTTTATGTTAACAGGTGATAAATTCTAAAGGGATTTAAAGTCTGTAAAAGACCCTTGTAACACCGACTTTCACTCTGATGTGAGAGCAAGGGCCATTGCCAGCTTTGAATCCGAGTATTATAAGGTAACAAAAAGTTTATACAAACCATATAGTACTTGACTTCATTCACAGCAGTAAAGTAAGAAAGTAGTTGAATCAGTTGTAGCTCATTCTTGTCTTAGCGGTACTAGCCCTTAATCACACGAATGCGAATAAATAGGGTTTAAGGTAAACAGTAGTCACTCCTGCAATAACTCCTTTTCTTTCTAGTCTCAAACTGTACTACTTGCAAGTAAGCAAGCAAGCGAGTGAAGTGAACCGAGGAGAAGGAGGTTGACTACTTAGAAAGTTCTCCCAGTAATAGCCTTTCTATTGTCTTTTATATTTCATAGTGTGGATGATTTCATGGGTCAAGATTGGATTCTCTTGGATGTGTCGATGAGGGACAAAGATTGGAAGACTGACGAAGTCCACAAAGCTCTATGAAGGTCTACCAGGAGGCCCAAGTGCCTATAAATATAAAATTAGGGGACCCGCATCGAATCCTCCAGTGTTGAAGTGTTTTGCTCACTAGCATTGTACTACTTTGTACAACTACTAGTTTAGAGATTCTAGGCAAATAAGCTCGGACTTCTCTTTCCACCCGTTGGGATTTTGGGTGTTTAATCAAAAATTTAGTTTTACTTAAGACTTAATCAATTTTTGTTTCTTTTAAGAAGCTGTAATTTAGTTTGCCTAAAAAATCTATTTCTTTAATTAATTGGAAATATCTTGTTCTTTTTAATTCTTTTCAAGAGAATAGACGTTTGTTTGGTGAGATCCCATTTCTTAAACTTATCCTTTCATGCTTTTTAGTAAGCTTCTTTTAAAATTACCAATCTTTGATTTTTTAATTAGGTGAATGGATTTAAAAATAAGGCCGATGATCTCGATTTTAATGAAAAGGAAGTTTTGTGTTTTTTCTTTTTTCTAACCTAGAGATTGGTTATTAGATTTTTTTTTTTTTTTAAGAATGTTCATTTCTCTTAAAAATATCATTTCATGTTTTATTTAGGAAACAAAATAAATACGAAACTAGAACAGATTTTTAAAGTTTTTTTTATCATAGAAAATCATTTTATTTATTTTTAAACGACCTAATTAGTTTAATATTTTTCTTTAAAATCCGGCTGATTGCTAAAAATAGACGTTCCCAGATTTTAGGAAGACCCAAAGCAGTTTATATAATCTATCTAATCATTTATCCAAGTAATAATATTAATCTATTCTACTCACATGCATCATAATAATAAAACTATAAAGAACTAAATTCTAAAGTTATACAGGTGAACAGATCAATGGCTTAGCCGTAAAATGAATATTAGGGAAAGGGGTTTAGGGATATTCGGTGTAACATCCTAACATTGGATATTAACTTGAGGATATAAAAGAAAACTAATCCAACCATAAACCAAATAAAAATCCAAAGAAAAACCTTGGTTTTTAAAGTTAAACAAAAGTATAAATCAAACCACTTTTATTGGAAGCAAAGTACGTCAAAACACTACTACAAAAATCGAGAAAGGTCTCGGTTAACAACCAAGACCTTTTAATAAAAGTGTCAGTTTACAAACAGAGATCTTTGGAACTAAGACTAAAAATATGTTATTTTTTATCTTGATTAAAAATCGAGACCAAAAGTGCTCTAAAACCGAGAATGAATATCTTCAATCTCAGTTTTAATCAAGATCTTATATAATCCATCTCGATCAAAAATCGAGATCTTTCCGAAAGACGGTACTTTTAAAATTGGTTTTTAATCCAGATCTTATATAATCCATCTCGATTTAAATCGAGATCTTTCTAGAAGAGGATAGTTTTAATCTCGAATTTTAATCGTGACAAAATATAATTTTTTTAAAAAAATAATATCATATAAAAATATTTTTTTATGCTTATAGTACCACCTGTATAATTGGATGGTAATGCACAATACAACCACATTGGGACAAAAAATATACTTAAAAATCATCATTCCAAAAATAATTACGAGTTTTAATACACAAAATTTGAAATATGAAGGCATTTTTATTTTCATAATCACAATAAAACTTAAAAGTTAATTAAAAGAGACATAATAAACTTATCACAGTACAAAAAGAGATCAATTATTCTAATAAATTTTTTATAGTACCATAATTAAAAGATCTTGAGCGCTTCGACCAACAGTAGAACATGCAAGAAGGGATATCAAGGAAAGACCACTTGAAGAAGTACAATGAATCAAGCTAAAGTAGGGCAAAACCCCCAACTGAAACCATAGCGAAAAACAGCTGCCCAAGCAGCATCGAGCCACATAGCAACAGTAAGAGCCCCAACAAGGCCATGACAAGTTGACTCCATAAACAAGAGAGAAAGAAGACCCCCCAGCCTACCCATACTGACAAGCGATAGTATACTTCAGACATCACCATTGCTGAGTAAGGGTGAGCAACATAGAACCACCATCTCACAACACATGGATCCAGGGAAAATTTGCCTTGGGCCACCTTGCCCACACGCCCATGCAACAACGAAGTCTATACCCACCCTCAATTGCCCAGCAGTAGTACAACACCCAGCCAAAGCAACATCGATAGCTTCAAGACGACAATAGATAGATCCTTTTGTTTTGAAAACTATATTTTCAAGTAACAGTCAACCACTTAATGCTCTTACGCGAGCTGCTACTCTTACAGGCAATATCAACCAAAGCTGCTAATCTTACTGCTCTAGCTATTCTTGATGCTCTAAATATTCTAGTTAATAGAGTAGCAGTCCTCAACTCCAGTCCCTCAAATAACAAATTCTCTACTGAGAAAACTACTTTCTCAAAGAATTTATTCAAAACTACTTCCATCAAGCCCAAACAGTCATGGCAGACATGCCACCAGCACCAAGAAGAAGCAGCAGCAAAGGATTTAACCTAGAGCTTGATGCTACCTTGCAACTTTGGACCCATGAAATCTATCAAAAAGGAGATCCACCGGAGCCATGTAGATCAAAACTTTTTCAATCACAACTTTTTCCCGCAACTTATACTCTGCATGAAGGATGCAACCACCAAGAAAATAAACAATTGATTTCATTGGATTAGATAAAACCCGCTATAGTTATACAATGCAACTATAAACGAAATGCTGGAGGCCAGCTTATTAAATTCTATAAGAAGAATATTGTTCTGTGTATTTCTTCACAGTAACCATTACAATTTATACAGGAAGCTAACCTAGTGCAGTAAGGAAATGATAAAAAAAATACACGGAAATGGAATCCTAAAATAGGAAAGCAGTATCAGTGGAGCTGTGCAATCTTTAATATAGGAAATGACAGAAATTGATTGCACAATCTTCTCTAATTTTCTCTAACAGGTTTTGGTACTTCATCTTCTCTTAATAGGAATGAATGCCTCCAATACGTATCCACATTGTTGAAAAATCCGACCAAACCACTGAAATTGAATCTGATTTGGTAGATTGTCCACAAAAATGGAGGTGTTCCTAAGCTCGATGAAGGACCTCCTACCCTTCGTTTGCACGACTCCTCTCACTGTTGGCATGACCTTCAATTTCCCCTTCAAGGAGGTTCTCCCCAGCTCGGACACACGCCCTCCATAAACGGTATTTGCCCTACCACGTTCAGGCCCCTCACTCACATGCTCGATTCTCTCACCTTCATGCTCAGACGGCTCTTCTACAGGCTCGATCGACGGTCCTCAAAGCATGGAGAACCTCTCTCCATCGTAAATCGTTGGTTTCAAATGATGTATCCATTGAATAGCAGGATTCGAAGAATGTATCCATTAGAGAGAAGCCATGGAATTCATTACTTTTTATAGTAACTAATTTGCCAACTATAGTGAGCAACTTAATAAAAGTTATTTATCTTTCATAGTTCATAAAATCCAAAATAACAAATTAGTCCTAAATTATTGACAACATATCTATACTTCTATACTATATATTATTGCAAAACGTCATTCCCTTTTAACAGGCTATGTAGTGGGTATTGGGAAATTTTCAGAATTAATAATTTACAAGCATAAAATCCATATTAAGAAAATCAAATTAAGAAAACATTCTTCCCTTTCATATTCGATTTTTATATTTAGAAAATCTCTTTTAGA
>JAULLE010438732.1:0-16622 GCA_035668155.1 Sarracenia purpurea
ATATATCTGACTTGACCGTCGGAGAGGGTACGCCGGAGACCCCTCCGGCCCCCTTTCTAACGGTTTGCTCGTGTTTGTAGATCTCGGAGGACCGGCGAGGAGGACGCCAGATTTTGGCACTATCAATAGATATCTTAAAACAAACTAAGTTATGATTAGATAAGTTTTGTATATTATAACTGTGAAATCAGCTATGAACCACAAAATAAATTTAAAGGGGTGAATAGGTTTTTCGTCGATAAAATAAAAATAAATTCGATTAATTAAAAATTAAATTTTCTTCTAAACAAATGGATGTTTAAGTTAGGTATGCAATCTCAACCACAAATGCATAAATAAACAATAACCACAAATATGCAAGTATTTAACGTGAAATCTCTAAGGCAAATCTCTGGGATAGAAACCACGAAACTGACACACGGTGAAAACTATTACTATAAATCAAAAGGTTTCCAAGAATGACTAGATTATGAATTATACCCGTTATCCAACATAGTCATCTATCTTCAAAACTTGATGTAGCTTCCCGAGCCCTTTCTTAATTCCACAGTCGCCTAGCTTCATCTCCTTCGATCTATGAGACCTTCCATCCTCACTCCGATCCAAGCTTGTGTGTGGTGTACTCACAAGGTGGTTAATGTAATGTGGTGAGAAATATACAATCTAAAACATGAAGTACATCTTTGGTGACGAAAAACACGCACTTAGAGTGGTACAAACATGCTAATGTGTACTAAGAGAATAAATAAGCAAATTAGAAAAATTTGGAATAGTGAAAGCCTGAAAAGACACTTTGGTTCGTCTCCCTAAAATGTCTGACAAGGTATTGCAAAAAAAAATCCATAGAAGGATGTATAAATATACCTTGGTAATATCCAAACTAAGCATCGATAGTAGGAATAATGCATAAGAAATGAGGTAGGCCTAGAAAGAAGGAGGAGGCAGCCAAAATAGCTGGGAGACAAGTCTTAAAAACCTAGATGTCGAAATAATAGCAATTTATACAAGACGCTGGGGCGCTCGAGTGCCTAGCGAACGCGTGCGAGCGCCAGAGAGCGCTTGAATACGCATCAAACGTCCCACGAATGTCAAAACAACATTTATGACCTAATTTAATGAGGCGCTCAAGCCCTACTCAAATGCCATACAAACGCTTCAAGAGAGTTCGAGAGTTGTTCAAACGCTTCTCAAACGCAGATGAAGACGAGGTCAACAATTATGAACGCACTCGAGCGGGTGTCGAATGCCTCACAAACGTTGGCGAACACCAAGCGAGTGAGGCCCTCGTCAAGTCAAAAATGGCTTATAAAATATAGGGGTTCTCGAGCAGACCACAAACGGGTCACGAAGCTTGGTGAGCTCCACACGGGTGGTGTTTTCCTTAGGTCAAAAAAGGACTTAACAAACTAGGGGTGCTCGAGCAGACCACGAATGAGTCACGAACCCTAACAAGTGCCAAGCGAATGGAGCCCTTATCAATTTGGAATAGATCCAACCATTTGAGTAGCGTTTGAGCACATCATGAACGAGGTTCTCGTCAAATCTAGGAAATAAAGCATAAAAGGTAGTGGCGTTCAAACGGCCCATGAATGGATCCCGAACCATATCGAATGCCTAGCGAACGAATCGCTCGACAAGTCCAAGATAAAACATAAAAAGATGTGACATTTGAGCAGTTGTTGAACGGATCGCGAACCTTATCGAACGCCGAGCGAATGCAGCGCTCGTCGAGTCCAAAGCTAGGCCATATAAAATAGTGACATTCGAGCGGTTGGCGAACGCATCGTGAACCCTATCGAATGCCAAGAAGACGAAGCCCTCAATTGTTTCAAGCAATTCTCAGCTATCGAGGGAGCGCTCGAGTGCATGAAAATCGTCCAGTGGGCAATCGAGCGCAAAGCAAATGACAGAGCCTTTTTGTGATTTGAAGTCCAAAAAATTTGGGGGTGGGACTTTAGGATAAATCTAATGCAATGCAATGCATGGAGGTATACTGTATTGGTACACGACCTAAAACTATCCAATTCAAACCAATGCTAATAAACAAGCTAAAGTATAGACTGAGCTGATTTTGTCACAAGATCGAAAATTGTCAATTACATTAACAATAACATTTATAAATTATATTCATTTATAAAATAAAATGAAAATCTCATAAAAAGTGGGCATTGAATAAGTTTTCAATTACATATCATCAATGTGTACATTAATTAATACGCGATTTTAATATTATTTTTAAAATCAATTTAGATAAAAGTGAGTTAACCACGAATAAAAAAGTGTATAAATATTTGTAAAAAATATATTGATATTTGTGAATGTGAATTATTATTGGTGTAAAATATATTGATATTTTAAATTTTTTTTTTTTTTTTTGTCTCTATTAACTTCTTAACTACCACCCATTACCATAACCCATATATATATATATATATATATATATTAAAGAAAAAAATAATAATTCTAAGAGCATCTCCAACATTGTTTTCTAAAATATGTATCAAAATATTTTAAAAAATACAATCTCTTTTAGCTAACTACTTTTTAAAGTTTTCCTTCCAACACTACTATCTATTTTAACTACTTATTTAAATTAACTTAACAAATTTTTATTTAAAATTTGAGTATACTTACATGGTAATGACGCGACAGACATATTTATATGATTATATTTTTACGGTCATATTTTCGGCAACCATATTTTTAACAGCTATATTTCCAATGGCTATATTTCCAGCAGTCATATTTGAAACGGTTATACTATACATTTATAAATATCACTTCTCCTCTCATTTAAAACAATACCAACTTTGTCTTTTGATAATTTATTTTTCTTCTGATCATTATCTTTGCTAAAAGGATTATCAACACGATTTGAATGATTCCTGCTCCGATGAGGAATTGCAAATGATTAGTACAATTGCTATCGAAGAAGACTGACTGAATTGTGAGAAACAATCACTATATCGTGGTTCCATTCAAGGTCATGCCGTTGTTTACTATGATTGCTTCAAGACCATGAGAGATTATTTAGAGAGTATTTTGCTGATCTCCCAATATATCCTCCCATTTTATTTATAGAAGGAGATTTCGAATGAATTGATCGCTTTTTCTCTGTATCTTATCTATGGTGGAAACTTGTGATCCATATTTTACTCAAAGAATAAACGCTGCTGGTGTCATTGGTATATCTTCCCTTTAAAAAGTCGTTGTTGCCGTGAGGATGCTTGCTTATGGAGTACTAGTAGATTATGTTGATGATTACGTAAGGGTTGGTGAAAGCACTGTAATCAAGAGTCTAAAAAGGTTTTTTAAGGCGTTTATTGGAATGTACTCAGACGAGTACTTGAGGTCACCAATAATAATGGTATGGCTTGATTACTAGCACGGTGAATCACGTGGAATTTTTGGAATGCTAGGAAGCGCTGATTGCATGCATTGAAAGTAGAAGAACTGTAAAACTATATGGAAAGGTATGTACTGTGGGCACGTCCATGAACCAACAATTATTTTAGAGACTACGGCTTCATATGATCTATGGTTATGCAATGTTATTTTTGGATTACTAGGATCTCATAATGATATTAATGTGATACAACGATCTTCTGCATTCGCCCATCTTACTGAAGGGCGTGCTTCTTCATGCAATTGCTTAATCAATGGGAATGACTATACAATGTGATATTACCTTTTTGATGGTATATACATACAATGTTCAACCTTTTTTAAGACAGTACAATCTCTACGAGTTAATAAGTAAATTCATTTTGTCAAGGTTTAAGAGTTAGCTAAAAGGATATAGAACGAGCATTTGGAGTATTGCAATCACGTTTTGCAATTGTGCGTGGACTCGCACATTTTTTGGAATGTGAAAATGTTAAAGATATTATGAAGGTATGCATAATATTACATAACATGGTCGTCGAGGATGAGCGAAATGTCAATGCAATAGCTTTCACTTATGATATAATCGGTGAAAGTTCTCTATCAGTATCAGACGATTGTACAACTTAACTATTTGAATTTATTCAAACTCATCATTACATTAGATATAGATCAAGACATTAAAGAATCCAAGTAGATAGGGTTGAGTACTTGTAGTATGTCCATCGAGCATCGTAAGATGAAATGATGCAACTAGTAGTCAAGTTATTGTATTCTTTTCTTTTTTTTTTTTTTAATATTTAAAGTATTTTGGTATAATTAATTTAAGTCTTTTTGAATTTTTTTCTATAGTTTTTATGTAAATTTTGTGATGGATTTTTTTAAAAAATATTCTGGCCCTTTATTGAATCTTTGTTATAAATCAATTTGTTAGTATTTTGGCAATTCCGCAGTTAAGTACAAAATCATTGTGTCTGTACCTTAAATTTTGGGATTGGGGCTTCGGGTATTGGTGTTTAGGTCCTCCATCCTAATCACATTCAACAAGCCCACTCTGATCTCCTATAAGGTATATGGCACCCACATACACACACTCATATGTATTCATTTTATCTTATGCTTTAGGGTAGCTTATGTTTTTGTCACCTTAGAGAATTTATGACTATTCCATGGATTCTGGGCATTGATGCGTGAAAGGAGCACGGGCACCTTCAAATGCTATATTATTTGTGACTTTCTCGATAAGCCGAGAGTTAAGATATTGAAGCGCCTGTAGAGAGCTCGAACGCCTTTATTTAATATCTTATTTCTCTTCATCGAGAGTTGGGTTTTTGGGGCGCCCGTAGTGCGCTGTAAAGCGCTCGAGCTCAGCATTGAAACCCTATTCAACTCTCATTGTCATGGGTAGAAAAAGCCAACAATCTTTAATTACGCTTGAAGAGCACTTGAGCGCCATCAGGCGCCTGCAGCACGCTCGAAGAGCGGTCTAACGTCGGTGTATTTTCCTATATATACACAGCTAAATGGCCGCTAGGGTGTGATGATTGGCGTAAGTTCCTTTGAGACAACTAGTTCTCTTTTGCCAAACACCCACCAACCTTCAAGCATTTAATACACCATGAATGGTTGTCTTTAAGCTTCATAGGATATTTATTCCACCATTAATGGTAGATTTAATATGTTACTTATAGCTTTATTTATCATCCATTAACCATTACATACATACACCTTTCTCACTAAACACACATTTTGTTGAGGCAACTCGAAACTGTCATTGATACGGATATTGGGAGTGGCTCATGTGGACACTATAAGATCAAGGAAGGTGCTCGAGGAGTTATGTCAATAATACCGGAGTTAGGCGTCCATGAGGTACATGGGTATAAGTCATTTTTCTTGTATTTTGATAACCTTTTTGTTTTATAGTAAAATATATCTGTGTGTTTGATGTCATGGTTGTCATCACAGGGATTGTTTTCCTTAAGTTTTCCACGTATATCTTGCGTATGTTGCGATTATTGTGTTAGTCTAATGGCTTTTTCAATTAAGCCTCACTTTGGTTTTGACTATAACAACACATTGATTTGGTGTTGTTGATATTTACTTTTATTTGAGAAAGTATTTTCAGAAATCAATCATATGTATTAAAGTCAAATACATAGAAAATAATCCAAAGAAGATTTTGAAGATCAATGGAAATTCAAGTTGAAGTATGCTAAGAAGAACAAAAGGAACCTAAGTATCAATGGAGGTTAAAGATGAAGTCTTTTGGAGTTTTTTAGCCAAAGGGGAGATCAATACTCAAGGCTAAGAACATCAAAAGATCATTAGAAGTTTTAGACTTCAAAGGCTGAGAAGGATGATTCGAACCCAAGGATGGATGAGTCGACTCACTAGTGTTCTTGTGAAGGAAGAGTCGAATCTAAGCAATCAATGGTTCGACTCAAGGGTATCAAAGCTTCAACGAGTCGATCCCTCAAACCCACGAGTCCACTCCCAGTTCAGAAAGCATGATTCAAATCCAAGGAAGCATGAGTCAAATCCAGAGAAGAATGAGTTGAATCCTCAAACCATTGAGTCGAATCAAAGGGTCCTTGAGTCGAACTAAAAGCAAGATGAATAGACCCCTCAGCATTTTAAGTCATCTCATATCAGACTCTAAAATTCTAACTCTCTGGATCTCAACCTGAGTCGACCCAAGATTAATTTAAGCCGACCCAAAGGCAAGTTGAGTTGACCCCCGTTACCTATTTGAGTCGACCAAATAGTGACCTACATCAGTTTGAGTCGACCCTTGGCCAATTTGAGTCGACACTGTCGCGTAGATTTCAAATCTCTAAAGCTCCAACGGGAAGATTTTTGAGCATTTAATGCTCTATTTTGGCTCCAACGACTAGATGATCATCTCCAATGTTCATATTTGTTCAAACCCTATTTAAGGAGTCATTACACTTCATTGGGATGGTTGGTGAACACAAGACAAAAATCATAATCTCTCTTTTATTGATCCACGGCTCCTGATTCATTAATTCTCATTCTTTGTGAGCTTATATTTCATTTTTTGGTTTTTAATACGAGATCTGTACTCCTCTCCATTACTCCTTATTAATTATAAATAATTTATTGAGAGAGAGAGAGAGAGAGAGAGAGAGAGAGAGAGAGAGAGAGAGAGAGAGAGAGAGAGAGTATTGCAGTGAGCTTTACATTGTATTCAATCATCTCACAAAGAAGGACTACTACAGCTATTGCTATTTCTCCAATAGAGTAAGGTTCCGCTTCACCTTACATCGAAGATTGAAGGCTCAGCTTTACCTTATAACAAAGAGGATAAATGTTCCGTTTTGCCTTATAACAAGGAGGATGAAGGCTCTACTTTAGCTTAGAAGAAAGATTGCACTATGGTTACGATTCACCCTTAAGCAATCCGTATAGTGAATTCCCAAAGACGTTTGGGGAGTGAACGTAGGCCTGGTTTGGCCGAACCACTATATATCGTTTGTCTCTCTCTCCCTTATCTCTTCAATTTTTTGCACTTAATTTCTTGCTTATTTCACTACATATTTGATTAAATTTTAAAGTGTTAGAAATAGTTTTTAGTTTGCCACTCAACCCTTTCACCCCCCCCCCCTCCCCCCACTAAGGGTTGTGTTTTCGGACCAACATGTTGTTTCTTGGATTTTTGGTTATGGTGGGTTTGTATAAAATCCTAACCCATTAAATGTATATTAGGTTACATAAAAGTTAATTCTTTTAAGTGAATAAGAAATTAATTTTTATTAGCTTATTTAATCGAAGTCTAACCTATCCCCTCTTAAGGTTAGTTTATCCGTTTATAGCGTTATTTCATTTGGTATCAGAGCCAGGCTCTCACACATATATGACTAGTGCATTGAGTTGATTTTGTTATTCACTATGAATTGCTGTTCGGTTAAAAGTGCTTGTTCTCTCTATAGGGATAATCATTCCCTTAGAAGAAAACTACCCAAAAAATGTCTTACCACTCAGACGTCGCTCAAGTACCACGATTCCATAAAATGGTATTTGGACAATGGATACTTCAAACATATGACAGGAGATAAATCTTTGTTGACCTCTTTTGAGGAGTGTGTTGGTGGTAATGTCACTTTTGGTGATGGGAACAAGGGAAGAATCATCAGAAAAGGTATCATCGCATCTCTGGGTCTCTCCGAACTAAAATATGTGGTATACGTGGAAGGATTAAAGGCTCGTCTTTTGAGTATTGGTCAATTTTGTGTCAATTCCTTCAATGTCCACTTCACACGTGATGGATGCACTATACTCGACCCCTCAGGTGCATGCATTGTCAAAGGATCAAGATCCTACAACAATTGTTATTGCATCAAATCTGATGTTTTTAATGTGTTCTATTGAGCCCATATTAATGAAGTTGATATGTGGCAGCAACAATTGGGACACATCAACTACCCTGAGCTAAACAAGATTATAAGTAAAGGGCAAGTGAAAGGAATTCCCAAGCTTAGTAGTGGCAAGGGCTTAGTGTGTGGAGACTGACGAATTGGAAAATAAATCTGATACCCTCACAAGCGCATAAATCTCTGCTCAATGACTTAACCTCTCGAATTGATCCATATGGATCTCATAGGTCCCACTAGCACTGAGAGTCTTAGCAAAAAATGCCATATCTTGGTCATGGTTGATGACTACTCAAGATACTCTTGGGTTGGTTTCCTTAGAGGAAAATTCAATGCATATTGTTGCTTTAAGACCATATGTAAAAGGATTTAAACTTAGTAAGGCTATGCGGTTTCTCGTATCCGGAGTGACCATGGAAGGGAATTTGAAAACTCTAGCGTAGAAGCATACTACAATGAACATGGTATTAAGCATGAAATCTCAAATCCTCACACTCCTCAACAAAACGGGGTGGTTGAAAGGAAAAATAAGACCCTTCAAGAAATGGCAAGAGTCATGCAACATGCCAAGAAGGTTCCTAGGCAATTCTGGGTTGAAGCCGTCAATACCCACTGCTACACTATCAATCGTGTGTATCTCATACTAGGGTCCTCCCATACACCTTATGAGATATGGAATGACAAGAAGCCGAATGTTAAATATTTCATGGTTTTTGGTAGCAAGTGCTACGTCCTTCATGACAGTGAGTCTATTGTAAAGTTTGATTCCAAAAGTGATGATGGAATATTCTTGGGTTACTTTATAACAAGTAGAGCTTACCATGTATATAACTTGCGCACCTCATCTCTCGTCGAGTCTACAAATGTCATTGTGGATGATTCTTCCTTTGAAGAATTGTCGTCATTACAGGACGATTTGCTATGGGATGGAGTGGGAGTAAATAGTGTCACCTCTCTAGTTGAGAACGCCGACATCACAGACAGATTGGAGATCTCTAGTGAAAGAGTAACTAAACATGAGGGAAATGAACTTGTGACTATTCCTCAAGTAGAAGGATCTTCCTAACAAAACCACATTGTTTACCCTCAAATTAGGGACCCCTCTTCCTGCACTTTGTTATATCCTCCTTCTACGATGCCCTCATCAAGATGTAAACTTTATCACCCCATCGAACAAATTATAGGGAATCCTAGAGATGGTACCCTTACTCGGAGGAAAACACGCTCTGAAAATGAAGTCACCTATGCGTGCTACACTTCCTCTCTTGAACCTAAAAAGGTTGAAGAGGCCCTTTGTGACGAACACTGGGTCCTCGCCATGTAAGAGAAGTTACAATAATTTGCATGAAATGACGTGTGGTACCTTGTTCCCCAACCCTCTGATTCTAACATTATCAGGACAAAAGAGTATTTAAAAATAAACGAGATGAACACGGTACTGTCATGAGAAACAAGGCTAGACTAGTGGCACAAGAATATTCCTAAGTCGAGGGAATAGACTTTGATGAAGCCTTTACACATGTTGCTCGTCTTGAATCCATCTGGATACTCCTAGCCCTAGTTTACAGTCTCTGCTTCAAGTCATATCAAATGGATGTAAAAAGTGCCTTCTTAAATGGTGATATGAAGGAAGAAGTATACATGGAATAACCTTGTGGCTTTGAGGATCCACACCATCCTCATCATGTCTTTCCATTGTGGAAGGCTCTATATGGGCTAAAGCAAGCTCTATGAGCATGGTATGAGAGACTTACTGATCACCTCCCAAATTCAGGATTCATCCATGGAGGAGCTGATCGTACCTTGCTCGTCAAGAAAGTTGAGAACAATTTACTTGTTGCTCAAATATACGTTGATGACATTATTTTTGGATCTACATCTGATGATCACTCGCATCTTTTCAGTGCTCAATTGAGTTATGTATTCCAAATGAGTCTCGTTAGAGAACTCAGTTACTTTTTAGGACTACATGTTCAACAACTATCCAACGGGTTTTTTCCCAAGTTGATATATTCCCTTGACATTATCAAGAAGTTCGATTTTGAGTCAAGAAAACTGGCAAGCACCCACATAAGAACATGTATTAAACTTGACAAGGATCTAGGTGGAGTAGATGTTGATCATACTCTTTATCGTAGCATGATTGTGGGTCTTCTGTATCTCACAGCTAGCTGCCCCGATCCATCGTTCAGTGTTGGGATATGTGCTTGATTTCAAGCGTCACCCAAGGAGTCACATCTCATTGCAGTCAAGCGCATAATTCGTTACTTAAAGGGGACCTCAAATATTGGGCTCTGGTATCCTCATGATACCACTTCCAATCTTGCTGCTCATTTGGATGCCGATTAGGCCGACAATTTGGATGACCGAAAAAGTAACTCTGGTGAATGCTTCTATCTAGGAAACTGCTTGGTGGCATGGCACAATAAGAAGTAAAACTGTGTTTCCCTGTCTACCGCCGAAGCCGAATATATTATAGTTGGTAGCTGTTGCACTCAATTACTCTAGATGAGACAAATGTTGCAAGATTATGGTCTGACGCAATATACATTGACTGTCCTTTGCGATAACACCAGCGCCACAGAAATCGCCAAAAATCCAATCCAACATTCCTGGACCAAGCACATTGATATCCGTCATCACTTCATTCAAGACCTAGTTCTCTTTGTGCTTCATTCCAACCCTTGACCAAAAGGCAGACATTTTCACTCAGCCTCTGGACTTCTCTCGCTTTGAGTCTCTTAGGATGTCTATAGGGTTAGTGTTCATCTCATAGCATGAAGTTCTTCATACTTCTTTACTATTGGATGTTCTTTCGTACAAACCTTAGACTGTCCCCTTGTCCAGTTCCTATAGCAATACTTTGATACCCATATGTTTCCTCAAGTGTCGTATACTCTTATGCACTATCTTGAGAGGATATTAGAGCATATACATATGTATACATATATATATATATATCCATATATATCATGTGTATTCATTTTTTTTGTTCTTTCATAACTGTGTGCTTGACCTACAACTTTTTAATGTTGAAGGAGATACAAGATAACCGTTACTTTCCTACAACAAAATTACTTAACGGATTGTCATATAGCTTGCCATATCCTCCGTCTGTACAATTTTACTTGCATCTATACTTTGAGTTGAGCGTCACACTAACCCATCTATCAGCACACACTCATTGGGAGCTTAAGGCTTGTATGACACACGTTGGTTTTATCTTTAATCATTATATTATGACTACGTTGTCCTTGATTTAGATTGATATTCGTTTGTGGTCTACCTATAGATGCTTTCCCTCATCTCGTTTCACATCCCAATGACCACCTGCTTGTAGGTGTAAGTCGTATCTCTATGTGAGTTACAACCTACATTCAGTGTAAGTTGTCATTTATGCGTTCCTTTTTGACAATAAAGAAAGTCTTTGTTGTCTATACCCATCATGTGCTTGACAAATATAAAAAATACATGATAATGTCCTTACATGGGTTTTACTATGGACCAGAGTCTACGTATGTAACTCTTGGAAAACAAGATTGAGACTTGTGCATATATCTTATGGTCCAAACATCTTGTTCTGCTTCCTCCTCTACTAGCTCAGACGCACAACTTAATTCAATCGACAATTGCCTTCAGGTCGTGACACGTGATTTGCAGCATATTCAGCAGCAGATAATGGACATTGCCAATTCATTTCATACACTCTGTGCCTAAGTCTAAAGCATCAATTATCATATCACCCGCCGATCTACGGGTGATGATGAATATGGTGCAGGCTCTTCCCCCGGTCCCTAGCCCTTATCCTTTTTCTGATGACCATTCCTAGATGGTTCTTGACCCCTCTCTCTTCTTTCCTTCCTGGAAAAAAAGGGGGAGAAGTTTTTTGTGATAGGGGGAGATGCAGTTTCGATTATATATATCATAACTCTTGTCTTGTGTCGGTTTATGATATAACGTATGTCAACTTTACTAGTTTATATATGTCATTTTGTTTATGCATTCTGTTATCTATATCTGTCTCTATGTTATGGATGCTGTTCTTACCTTTAATTTTTCCTTGCCTTGATTACTCTCAATCTCCATTTATGTTTTACTATTATATCTAAATCTTCATTTCGTTAGCTTTGAGTTTTCTGTACAGTGAGCAGGTACATGCTATTTATACAAGCCATACAGTTTAGATTAGGGTCTCGAGTATAGGTGAGTTGATGGTTCTCATGTATTCTCATAGATTCCTTTTCTTATATAAGTTTGTTTATTTTAATGGTTTTGTCCCTTAAATGCCAAAAGGGGAGATTGTTAGTATATTGGCTATTTCCGGGTTAGGTACAAAACCATTGCGTTTGTACTTTTGATTTTGGGTTTGGGATTTCGGGCATTTGTGTCGAGGTCCTCCGTCCAATTCATAATCAGCAGGCCAACTCCAAATCGTCTACAAGGTATATGACACCCACCTACACACACCCATATGCATATTTCACTCACCATTTCATATGATTTAGGATAGTTTATTTTTCTTGTTGCCATAGAGAAATTATGGTTATATCATGATTTCTAGGGACTGGCGTGTGAAAGGGGCACGTGCACCTTCAAGCGCCTTTGAGCGCTCAAAGAGCACTCGAGTGGCTTTAAGAGGCCAATACTATTTGTTCCTTTCTCACTTAGTTGAGAGTTAAGATATTGAAGTGCCCGTAGAGCACTCGAAGAGTGCTCGAGCACCTCTGATTAATATCTTATTCTCTTTGCTGAAAGTTGAGATTTGGAGGCGCCTATAGAGCACTCGAGCTCACAGTTAAAACTCTGTCAAACTCTCATTGGCGTGGGTAGGAAAAATATGCAATCTTTAACTACGCTTGAAGAGCACTAGAGCGCCATCACGCGCTCGTGACATATTCGAAGAGCGCTTTGGTGCCGGTGTGTCTTTCTATATAAACACATATTAATGGCAGCTAGGGTTAACCCTTTTTTTGAGAGAAAATTGATACCGGTTGTGTTGCTCCTCCTTTTCTCTAGGACATCCCTTCATCCTTATGCTCTCTCCTCTCCATTGAAGCATAATTTGAAGGTTATAAAGGTATTTGTACGTCCTCCTTGGATTGTGTTTATTGATACCTCGTTATATCCATCCATCAACCATCACTACATACACCTTTCCCACTACACGCCCATCTGGCTGAGGTGACTCTGAGCCGTTGTAGATATGGAGATCAAGAGTGGCTCTTGTGGACATTATGGGATCAGGGAAGGCGCTCAGGAAGCTACGTCAACAATATCGGAGTTAGGCCTCCATGAAGTATATGGGTGTAAGCCCTTTTCTTGTATTTTGATAACTTTCTTGATTCGTAGTAAATCATAGTTGTGTGTTCGAAGTCGTGGTTTTCATCCATGGGATTTATCTTAGGATTTCCACGTAATATCTTGTGTATTTTGTGGTTGTTGGTTCTTTTGCTTTTCATAGACTTGTTGTCGATATTTTTATCAACCTTAACTTGCCACATGTTAGGTTAGATAATTAATTTTTCAAATTAATTAAACTTATTTTTTAATTTATCAGCACATGACCGATTCACCCGCCTCTAGGTTAGTTTAATCGATTCGCAGCTATATTCTCAAACAGCAACATTATTCTTGGTCATCACACACACTAAATTAGGCCCCATAACGGTCTTTTCTCCTATGTCGGCCTAATTCACGGGTGATCTGTAATGTCTACCATATAAAGCCTCAATGGGTGTTATCTCGATACTGGACTGATAACTATTATTATAATCAAATTTGGCCAATGAAAAATGGATCTTCCATAATCCTTGAAAATCTAACACACATGCTATTAATATGTCCTCAGGAATCTAAATGGTACAACTTGATTGTCCATCCTTCTGGGTGAAAAGTAGTATTAAAAAGTAAGCATGTTCCTAAAGATGGCTACAAGCACTGCCAAAAATGAGATGTAAAGCATGGATCTCAATCCAAAATGATAGAAATAACACTATGTCGAGTCGAACAATCTTGTTTATGTATAACTTACTAAGCTTGTCAATCAGACCAGTCAAATGGATAAGAAGAAATAAGTAGACTTGGTCAATCAATTGACCACGAGCCAAATTGCATCATGCCCCTTAGCGACTTCAGAAGTCATAAGATAAAATCCATACTGACGTTATCCCACTTCCACTTGGATACAAGCAATAATTATAACAACCAAACATGTCTCTGATGTTCTATCTTCACTTGCTAACAAGTAAGTCATTGTAAAATGAAGCAGATAATATCTCTCTTTATGCCCCTTCACCAAAAAATGACTGTGTAAATCGTTGTACACCTTGGTGCCTTCTGGTGCATCGCAAAATGTGACTAATAAAACTCTCGAAGGACATTTGAATGACATACCTTTGGCACAAAGATTGTCTGAGCAAATAGTAAACTTTGATTTGAATGGATGGCCCACTCCTTGGATCTCTCGCCACTCTCCACATGCTCACGTAACATCTGAGCCTCCATGTCTTGTTGTTGTGCCTCCACAACACGACTGATAAGGGTGGGATAAGAAGCCACCAAAAAGAATATAGCATAATCTCTAATCTCATCCAACTATAAATCAAAATCCCTCACTTCCTTAAGCATCTCCCATTCCCGGATGGAAATGCGAGCCAATGAACTTAAATATTTCTTGATAAGGGCATTGGCCACCACATTGGCCTTGCCCAGGTGATATTACAAATAAAAATCATAGTCATCTAAGAACTCCATCCACCTCCTCTGGCGTAAGTTCAAATCCTTCAGTGAGAAAACATATCTCAAGCTCATATGATATGAAAATACCTTAAAATGTTCTCTAAAAAAGTAATGTCTCCAAGTCTTCAAAGAGAAGACCATCGCCACCAATTTCAAATCATAAATACGACAGTTCTTCCTGTGAACTTTTAAATACCTTGATCTGTAGGGACCTACCATACACTTTGTATCAATACACATCCAAGTCCCTCATGGGAGTGTCAAAAAAACACAGCGTAACTAAGCCATCTCTTCGGTATAATAAAAATTGTCCCACTAGTCAATCTCGTCTTTAATGTCTGAAAGGCGAGCTCACAAATGTCCTTCCGTATGAACATGATTCCCTTCGACGTCAAACACTTTATAACCACTACAAGCCATGAGAAATCTTCAATGAATCGGTGGTAATAACCTACTAAGCCCAAGAAAATATGAATGTCAAACAAGTTCTTCATGTCGTCCAAGTTTGTAACAGCATCAATCTTGGAAGAATCTACAGCTACTCCATCACTTGACACCACGTGTTTGAAAAACTTAACTTCCGAAAACCCAAACTCATAGGTATGGCATAAAAGTGATGCACTCATAGCAATTGCAAAGCATCTAAAGATGCTCCTTGTGTGACTCATCCAAACGCGAATAAATGAGAATATTGCCAACGAATAAAACTACAAATTGATCAAAATAAGAGTGGAAGATACGATTCATGAGATCCATGAACACCGCCAGTGCATTCATCAAATAGAACGACATAACTAAAACAATCCCGTGATAAGTGCAAAAAGTCATCTTTTATTGTCCAAAGTAAGGCTATCATGACTTTATGATTGAGGATGTCTAGACACCAAATTATTGTCATGGTCACTCAATATACAACTAAACACTCATCGTTAGTCACAATCAATGAAGGCATGAAAGGTGATTAACCAATCCATCCCCAAGATGATGTGAAAGATTACATATTGAGAACGATAAAATTAAAGGCAAGGATGCGATTGTCTATCTCCATCTCACAAGCTATACACAAACATCTGAACACAATAGCTTCACCAGTCAGCATCTCCATGCACAAGGCATTACCTAAAATTTCAATCTTAGACCCCAATACAAATTCAAATGTGGATAAGATGAATTAACGAGATTCTCTCATGTCGAAGAGAACACTGGCCCATGAACAGTAGACGGACTAGCTGTGGTATCCTACGAGACATGGCCTATAGAAGTACTAGGCTCCACAAGTGTGTACACCTTCCCATGGGTCCTAGATTCGGCCCACTGCTTATTGTAAATCCTAGATGTGTCACCGATCGAAAGGATTAAGCTCCTCCTGCAATCCTGGTAGATTATATGCCTAACTTCTGTTACTACGATTAATCAGAGCCTTGTCATCCTTTCAGTGTCTATACTGACTGAGCACCAGAAGCTCCTTGAACATTCCCTCTACCAGGGTAAAATCCCAACGGATATGGCCAACTTGACCACACTAATAGCACGTAGGAGGGGTTCCCCCTATATCTGACTTTACTGCTACTTTTAAGGGCATTCTATAATCTGATGTTTTAGTTGTTTGTAGTAAAAGAAAATTGTTTCCCTAAATTTTGAACATTCTGGAGAAGAAATTTATTGTGCATGAGCTAAATGTGGATATTGAAATGTTCCTTCAGAAAATAAAATCAGACATCTCAATCTCTGTTTCTTATGTTGGCTTCCATTTGACTACGCACTCCAACCTCCTTGTTATGAATTACTATAACGAATCATAAGAATCCCAAAGATCACATTTATCCCTCACTCCCTCCGTGTTGACCCCAAAATCTATCACTACAATCCAATATTTAATCGATGGTCGAATGCCCTAATCAAATCGTTTGTGTAACGTCCTGACCTAAAACAAATGATAATCTAATAGAAAATGCCCAGTAACCGAGTCTCATGCCGAAGGATAATCTTTTAAAACACCAACTTTGAAAATAAGAATATTTTCCCTTTCTAAGAAAATTTATGAAAATGTTGGAAAATATTCTAACTCTTGAAATTTTTAGAAATTTCGGCAGAGTTTCCCCTGTT
>JAULLE010439837.1:0-10896 GCA_035668155.1 Sarracenia purpurea
CTTGGAGTTTTGTTCATAAGAACACTTAAAAACCTTCAATTTCTTTGTTTAGATAATCTCTAATTTTTGATTCCTTTAAATCAGATCAAGGGCTGTAGATTCGGGCTTCCAAAAGGTTCTGATTTTCAGCCTCCCTTAGTGTATAAGGTAGGTTTTATAATGGAGCACACGTAGAGGTACAACGTGTGAAATTTTTCGAAGGATTCATGTGAATCGAAGTAGACTTTATATTGTGTTTTCAGTATGACCGAATTTTCTTAATAGGGAATTCATTTTTTTTGAAGTTTCTAAATGTTTGAAGAATTTAGAATGCAAGCAAGAATTCTTTTGAAGTTACAGGATTTTCTGGAAACAGACCGACACAGTCGGCTGTGTCACTGAAGCTAAATTTTTAATTCTGAAATATACATATATGTGGCTGAAATTTTAGTTCCTATTGAAGCTATATATATATATATATATATATATATATATATGGTGTTGAATTTATTTTCTGAACATAGGTGTAGCCTTAAATCGCAGTAATGCTTAAGGTAAATAACCTTAACATGAAGAAGGGAACATGAAGAAGGGAAGGGTTGGGGAAGTATTGCTTTAAGTTTTGGGGTTGTAGAATAACTTGCTATTCTAGGGAATTTAATGCATATGTGTGTTTAAAATTTAATGGGTGAGATATCACCAAAGGAAAAATGTGTAGGATTTTGGAATAGCCTAGGCTTTCCAAGAAGTTATTAACAGGTTAAATATTCACCACGCGTGCATACTTGGAGATGAACTAAACCCTGTGAGTATAGTGAAGTCATTTATTGAAATTAACCTCCAATGAAGGTTTAACTCGTAGTTTATGAAGGTATATGTTATGTCAACATTATTAAATGTTGAAGGGTATGTCTAAAGACTTAGATGTATGACTTGAAGTTTAAGAACTGATGAAATAGAAAAGGGTGAAAGGAAGCTTAGTTTCAAGGGTGAAGTGGGAAGCAGAAAACCTTTGTGGTGATTATCATAAATGAAATTGGTAATTATTCCTAGCCTAAGTCAGGGGTAGGGAAGGAGAAGTCTCTTTACGAAAGGTGGGCTTTGTAGTGGGTAACAAACAAGTGTTGAAAATAGTCCCTTTATCATAGGGATTTGAATATTACTTTTTTTATTAAATTGGGTGTGTTTGAAAAGTGAAGGGTCATAAGACTCTTGAAGTTTTCTTAAATGAAAGTTGATGTTCTAAACAGTATTGGTAGGTCTAAGAGTTCGCTTAGACAGTAGTGATAAATGGGTGGCCTAGGCCTCCCGTTTGATGTCATGGAAGGTTTGTTATTACTTGTGTGTTAGTAATTGAACTTGAACCGAGAAGACTTTATTTGCAAACTAAATTAATAGTCAATGGATATTTAATTCATTGGACGGAAATCTCCACTAGGAGAGAAAGTCACTGGTAGGCAGTTATGCCACTAGTGGAGGAGGTTCTTTGGAAACCTGAAGTAAGTAAATAGAACATTAAGTATTAACTAATTTTGTGTACTTGAATGTGAAGTAAACCATCTGAAAAGTGTTAAGAAGTTACAGGATTACTCATCCTTAAGCGGGCCGAAGTATCCAACTCCTAATGAGTTAGCAAAGTCAATGGATAACTAATCCATTGCACGGAGGCCTCGATTCCTGGATAACTAATCCAATAGGAACGAAGTAACTTGTGGGCTTGAAGTCACAAGTTGAATCGACTCTTTGAGAGTCGGAAGCATGAAGTTAATGAAGTTGAATGAAGTGAGTGTGAAGTGAATTACGATCTCGTTGATCATAATTGAAGAGAAGTTAAGGGAAGATGAGAGGGTGAAGAAGTTAAATCCTTCTCGCAGTTTATGATGCCTACATTTAATTTGTGCATAATTACTTACATGTTGCATCATATTTTATTATAATTCCTACTAGCAATATGCTAATGTTGTTATTTTATTGTTTTATAAAATAACAACGCAGGTGGCTTAGGTAAAGGCACACTTGAAGATTGAGAAGGTCTCATTGTATGGAAGCTTGGAGTTTTTAGTTCGATCATTTCAATTTTTTAGAACTTTATCATTTCATCGAAGAATAAATTCAAAAGTTTGTTGAAGCATTTGTTTCTGCAGCTAGAACTTGTTATGAGGCTTTTGGACCTCCAGTTATTTACTCATTGTTTATTTCATGTATTGCATGTGGTGAGGAATTCTTGGGCATTTATTTTATGGGAGAATCAAAGTGTTTATTCAGTTCTTACATCTCTATTTATCTGTAAAGATTGTACCTGTTAAGCAAAGTTTCAGAAGTAGTTTTGAGGTAAAGTCTTGAGGTGGCTGGAACACCATAGTCAGTCGACCGAACCATCATTGTCAGTCGACTGAGGGTGAGGGACCAAGTGTCAGTCGACTAACCCTTGGCCCTCAGTCGACTGAACTGCTCTATATATAAAAAAAAAAATGTATTTTCTCTTATGAGGATGGTTTGTATGAGCAGGGATTACTTTAACATTTTGAAGTATTTTCTACATGAATGAACAAAACAAAAACATGGTTTACTAAACCTTTGAAATGAAGGAAGTTTTGAAACAACTTCATAAGGAAACTTGTAAGTTTTTTTTTTTTTGAGAAGTTTTTCAATAAATATCCTAAAAGAAGTTTTGATTAATTAAAATAAAGTTTTAATTAATTCTGAAAAGGTCAGGCTGTTACACTCTTGCATTTTAGGTTTTAGGAAATTTATGCAATATTGATATGATTTTACTCACAGATTCAACAGTAAGAATTAGTAACTTAGATGTTGGGTAAATACAAAAACATACATGTCATAAAAAGTTGGGTGAAGGCAACTACACAAAATGCCTGAGCAGTAAAACTTATTAGATAAATAAAAAATCAACGTAGAAGCAGCCAATATATTCTATATAGAGTTATGACCCATGGGGCTTTTCCTGATTTCTGGATTGCATCCCATGCAGTATCAACAAGATCTTCAACATTCTGTTGGAGAGATCGAGCGATTTCTTCCACATCATTCACATGATCCCTAACATTGGTCAAAGTGGTGTTTATATTATAGAACTCATCGTGAACTTGAGCTTCAAAAGATTTTAAAGATGAAATCATCGAATCAAGAAAAGAGACAATTTTAGTTTGGGTAGCGTAAATCAAGGTAGGAGAGAAGGATAGTGCATAAGGAGTATTAAAAGGAACAGGAGCATTGGATGACACCGCTTTCGCCTTCGTCTTGGTCTTCGTCTTTTTAGGACTTTGGTTGTGAAACCCTCATCTATGGGTCTTTTCGAGTCACTTCCCATGCATTTTGGAGCCATCTTGAGTGATTGAGGTTTGATAGAGAAGATCGATGAAGAATATAGTTTTGGATCGAGGAGAATCAAGTCGTTTTGGAAGGATGAGATGTTTTAGAGAGAGAGAGAGAGAGAGAGAGAGAGGAAACCAAATACATATACATATATTACAGAAAGGGCCGACTCAATTAAATTTGGGGTTGATACTTAAATGTGAGGGCAAAAGGTGTCGACACAAATCATAGGGTATCGACACAAGGATCAATGAGACGCATGGAGGTGTCGACACAAAAATACTGAGGCTTTTCTCTCTCCTCAAGGGTCCAAACGGTGTCGACACATGACTAAGGTGTTGACCCAAGATCACTAGGTGTTGACACCAAACCTACTGGGTGTCAACACAAAAACCATTAGGTTTCTATTCTAACACCACTGAGTGTCGACACAAGACACTCATTCAAGAAAGTGTCGACACTGAACACATGTTCAACAGAAGCACATCAGGCATTTCAAAACTATACATCACAAGCATTTATCATGCCTAGTTCTCTACAAATTTTATTGAATCTTTCTTCTTGAAGAGGTTTATTTAATATGTCTGCAAGTTGTTTATCAATGCTAACAAACTTTAATTCTACATCTCCCTTTTCAACATGGTCTCTAATGAAGTGATATCTTATTTCGATATGTTTTGTTCTAGAGTATTGAATGGGATTCTTAGATGAGCATATGAAACTAGTGTTATCACATAAGATTGGAATATGATTAAATGACAATTTGAAATCTTCAAGTTGTTGTTTGATATATAATGTTTGTGCACAATAACTACCGGCAGCTACATACTCAGCTTCGACTGTTGATAAGACAACAGAATTTTGTTTCTTACTTGACCAAGAAACCAAGGAGTGTCCTAAGAAATGACAAGTTCCAGAGGTACTCTTGAGTTCTACTTTACATCCAGCAAAGTCGACATCAGAGTAACTCAACAAGTCAAAAGATACATGACTTGGATACCAAAGTCCTAAGTTAATTGTGCCTTTCAAGTATTTTAGAATACATTTGACAACATTTAAATGTGATTCTTTAGGGCAAGCTTGAAAACGTGCACAGAAACAAACGCTAAACATAATATCCGGCCTACTAGCAGTTAAATATAACAAACTGCCGATCATGCCCCTAAAAAGTTTTGTATCAACATTTTGGGCATTTTCGTTTTTGTCAAGTTTTAATGAAGAACTCATGAATGTCCCAAAAGGTTTTGAATCATTTATTCCAAAACGAGTTAAGAAATCTTTAACATATTTAGATTGATTAATAAAAATCCCATCGGGAGTTCGTTTAATTTGCAATCCAAGAAAGAAGTTTAACTCACCCATGAGACTCATTTCAAATTCATTTTGCATGTGTTTTGAAAAATCATTAATCATATTCATACATGTAGCTCCAAAAATAATGTCAACATATATTTGAACAATAAGCATATCATTACTTAAGCATTTAATAAACAAGGTTGTGTCTACTTTCCCTCGGTTAAAACCATTTTCAAGCAAAAGTCCACTCAATCATTCATACCAAGCTCTAGGAGCTTGTTTCAAACCATAGAGTGGTTTGTTAGTTTAAAGACATGATTAGGAAACTTTTCGTTTTCAAAACCGGGAGGTTGTTTAACAAAAACTTTCTCTTCTATATAGCCATTTAGAAAAACACTTTTCACATCCATTTGAAAAAGTTTGAAACCTTTATGAGATGCATATGCAAGTAACATGCGAATTGCTTCTAATCTAGCTACCGGTGCAAAAGTTACATCATAGTCTATGTCCTCTTCTTGATTGAATCCTTGGGCTACAAGTCTAGCCTTGTTTCTAGTGATGTTACCAAGTTCATTCTTTTTATACCTAAAAACCCATTTTGTGCCAATAATTGTATGGTCATTAGGTCTAGGTATAAGATTTCAAAGTCGATTTCTCTAAAATTGGTTTAGCTTCTCTTGCATAGCAAGAATCCAAGCTTCATCACCAAGTGTTTCATATATGTTTTGTGGTTCTATGTGTGATATAAATATAATATGGGAACACAAATTATGCAAATTTAGACCTAGTTGTCATTCCACTAGTAGGATCACCTATGATTTGATCTTTAGGATGATTGTGCACCAATCTTCAAGCATGAGGTAGTAAAGTTGATCCATTATTTGGATTCTCACTATCCTTTGGATCCTCATGGTTATCCTTAGGATTGTTATTGGGTTCATTTCCATTGAGGTAAATTTTATTTACTCCTTCCTTAATTAAGTTTAGATCATCATGTTGGTCTTCTTTTTTTAGAAGGGATTTGATTAATCGAAATGAATATGCATAGATTCTTCTACAACTAGTGTTCTTTTATTAAATACCCTATAGGCTTTGCTAGTTAAGGAATAACCAAGAAATATAACTTCATCACTCTTAGCATTAAATTTATCTAAGATTGATTTAGCATTATGGGCATAGCATTTACATCCAAACACTTTAAAGTAAACAATAATAGGCTATCACCCCATCCATAATTCATAAGGTGTTTTATTCAAATATTTCCTAATAATCGCACGAATCATTACATAGCATGTTGTACATATGGCTTCAGCCGAAAAGTATTAAGGTAGGTTATGTTCGTTAAGCATAGTCCTAGCCACTTCTTGTAGGGATCTATTTTTACATTCTACAATGCCATTTTGTTGAGGGTTCCTAGGTGTAAAAAAATTGTGTGCAATCCCTTATTCATCACAAAATTTTTCTATGTCTTCGTTTTCAAATTCCCTATCATGATCACTTCTAACACTAATTATGGTATAGCCTTTCTCATTTTGAAGCCTATGGCACAATCTAACAAAGTGTGTGTGTGTGTGTGTCGTTTTTGTGAGCAAGAAATAGCACCCATGTAAAGCGAGTAAGATCATCAACTATAACAAAAGCATATGTTTTACCACCTAGACTTACCTCTCTATTTGGTCCAAAGAGATCCATGTGAAGTTGCAATGGCTTAGAAGTTGAAATATCCTTTTTCTTTTTGAAAGAAATTTTATTTTGTTTTCCAAGTTGACATGCATCATGAATCATATCTTTAGAAAAGTTAGTTTTCGGTAAGCCTTTAACTAAATCCTTTATAGAAAGTTTTGAAAACAAGTCCATGCTTGCATGTCCTAATCTTCTATGCCACAACCAACTTAGATCATCATGAGCTATAAAACATTTTACATTTTGATTTTACAAGTCATTAAGGGTATACATTTTGGTTTCTATGTGATAAAAGATAATATCATCATCACATTTTACAATGCATTTATTTCCAACAAAGGAAACATTGTAACCATAATCACATAATTGACTAATGCTTAGCAAGTTGTGTTTAAGTCCAACAACTAATATTACATCTTTAATGCAGGGGGAAGATGAGTTACCTATTGTGTCAACACCACTACTTTACCTTGTGTATTGTCGCCGAATGTGACAAATTCACCATTTTTGTTCTTCAAGCTTGTGAAGAACCTTGGGTTACCCGTCATGTGTCCTGAGTAGCCACTATCAAGAAACCATTTATCTTGGATGCTATCTGCCTACAAAGTAGTCATGAGTGGCATATGTTGGTACGCATCTTATGTTGGGTCCATAGGGGTTAGCATGGTGATACATTTCATTCATAGGAGGATGCACATAGTTCATGTGTGAACCGGCATGTCTATATATATGACAAGGCTATTTAACAGGATATTTCCAGTTAAACTACCATGGGTTAGTAGGCCTCTTGTAAGGCCTTTTTGTAATTTTTGGTGGAGGACTGCCCTTCTTGATCCAAATCTTTTTGGTTGGTTTGTTGTCTTTTAATCTATGAACACAAGATTGAATTATATAAGTGGATTTTCAACAGAAATCACATTGTTTGGGTTTCGACAATGAGATTTTGGTAAACTAATTTTTATGGATAGTTTTGGCCTCACTTCGGTTAAAACCTAAACATTCCTTTTTGAAAGTGCATTTTTTCCTAAGAAGCATATCCATGTTTTTATCACCTTCAGTAAACTTAGTTATGATTTTGGTTAAATCCTCAACTTTTTGATTTATCAAAATATTACCTTTTTAAAAAGAAATTGAGTTCTTCCAAACATATTTTTCTTTTTCATTTTCTAAAAAAACTATTTTCAAGTTCAAGGTAGTGATTTCTTTCTTAGAGGTCATGTTATTCAATTTTAGTTCCTTAATAACTCTTAGAGAATCTTCAAGAGCTTCATGAAGATCTTCATATGATGGAAGCTCGTTGTCACTATCACTATCACTATCGCTAAGGGAAGAGAGAGTTACCTCATGATTATGTGCCATGAGATTGAGATTGGCCACCTCATTGTCGATAGATATTTCTTCTTCTTCACTCGAGTCGGAATTGTTCCAAGTGGCCTTCATGGCCTTCTTACGGTATTTCTTCTTGTCCTTCTTAAATAGTGGGCAATTGGGCTTGATGTGCCCAATTTTGTGGTAGTTGTAGCATGTGACTTCTTTCCTCTTGTCCTTTGGGTCTTTGCTTTATTGACCATTGAACTGATTGAACTACTTTCTCCCGAAGTCCTTCTTCTTCCTCAAAACTTCTACCACTCTTCTTGTAATGAGTGCAAGTTCTTCATCATTTTCTTCATTATCGGTTGCTTCTTGTTCATCCTCTTGAGTTGACTTTAAGGCCATGGTCTTATTTACTCATACGTTCTCCTCATCTCTTTGAGTGAACTCATAGTTCAAGAGAGAACCCAAAAGCTCATCAAGTTCAAGAGTAGTAAGATCCTTAGCCTCCTCTATAGCCGTCACTATTGGTCTCCAATCCTTTGGTAGAGATTTTAGTATTTTCCTTACTAGTTCTACATTTGCAAACATTCTACCAGGAGACTTTAAATTATTAATAATAACATTAAATCTAGTGAACATGTCAGAGATACTTTCATTATCATGCGTTTTAAATAATTCATAATCTCTCATAAGTATGTCCACTTTCTTATCCTTAACTTGATTTGTGCCCTCATGTGCGATTTGGAGATTGTCCCAAATCTCTTTGGCATTGTCACACCCTTAAATTCTATTGAACTCATCAGGTCCTAGTGCACAGTTAAGGAAGTTGACTACTTTAGCATTTATTTGAAGCTTCTTCTAGTCATCATTGATGTAGTCTTTTTCCTCCTTCAGTTTAAAAGAACCCTCTTAGGTGGTGGTAAATGTGATGGGTCCTTCGACAATAACCCTCTATGCAACCATGTCTTGTGACTATATGAAGTATGTCATATGGATTATATAATGGGTGTAATTAGACCCATTGAATAATGGAGGTCAATGGGCCGATTGACCTTCGGGTAATATGGACTATTGATTCATGTTTTCCATGGATCACTACAGGATGTTATGCCTAATCAGTACCACCAGGTTTTGATATCAATTGTTGTCCCGAAGGGGGGGGTGAATGGGTTGTTTTGGTAAACATATAAACTTTTCTAAAAACTCTTTTTAACAATGGAAGAAAGAAATAGTAGTAAATAATAAGTACTGAAATGTAAAGAGTTAAGGCATAACAGATACACCAGATTTATAGTAGTTCGGTCTACCGTGACCTATGTCCACTTCCCAAGCACCTTGGGAATTTTGAATCCACTAGGGCAGCGATTCTTCAATTGGGCGAATCGAAGCCTCTGTACACAGATTTGTTACATGTAAATTGTAACCTTCACCAATCTTAGTTGCAGGCCAAGCATAGCCTATATTCTTTATAGTGACAAAAGTAGTATTTCTCTCCTTATGTGAGAAGATTTACAATTTAAATCTCACTACAATAAGTATCGATCACTATCAAGAAGATTTACAATAAATGAGAGAGGAGTAAATAAGCAGTGAACTTGAGAAGTTCAATCATATTTATGAAGGCTCAATGAATGCTTTGAAGAGAATATTCATAGTAGAGCAATAGGATAGTGATAGTCTTAATTTCTCCAACATTCGAATCTTCAATCTACAATCCTTATATAAATCTGTGAAGAATAGAACCATTGGGAGTGCTTTTGGTGTATTAAATGCTTCTGAATAGATCCGTTAAGATTTCAAGGATTTTGAAATCCAAGCACAACTGTCGACACTATTGCCCTTGGTGTCGACACAAATGGTTTAGGGCTGAAAAGTGTTGACACTTTCTTTATAGGTGTTGACTCAAATCAGTCTTAGTGTCAACACGGATCCCTTTTGTGTCGACACTTTTCTTATTTCCAAAAGTGTTCACTTTGGGTAGACACTTTGGCTCTAAGTGTCAACTCTTTTTTCTTCAGAGCATGTGGTATCAACACTGATCCATTTGGTGTCGACACTTTTGTCTTCAAAGCTTGAGGTGTCGACACTGAGTCACTTGGTGTCGACACTTTTGATGACATATCAATGATACTCTTCTTGGGTCAACACTTTTGGTTCACCATTTAAGTGTTGATTCCTAATGTTCATGAGATCTTCAACATGGATTATTCGGTAATCCAATACTCAAAGATTGTCTAATTTTGGTTCCCTTATATTCTTGAAAATACTTGCTTATGCATAATCAAACATTAGTAACAATCAAATCAATTAGTTTATATGTCAAAATCAAAGTAGAGCTTTATTGAATAACCCTTGAGCTAACACTAAACGCATATTTCTACTGAAATAAAGAAGCATGTCTCCCACTGCAATAGCAGACACCTGGGAGTCATTCCCCACCTGAAGGTAGACCTCGCCCTCTTTAAGCAGTTTGGTCACCTAGAACCACTGCAAAGAGTTGGAGGCATGATTAGTGGCTCATGGTACGTGTCATCCAGTATCAAGTTTATTACCAAGATTTATCACTAGCAAGTAGCTAGTGGTATGTCTGAATCGTTCCCACGATGAATATTGACAAATGGATGAAAAATCATAAATTATTGAATTGTAACATATTTTAATCTAATTAAATTAAATCTTGGATTTTATATTTTAAAAGAATATTTAATTAAGTAATTCTACTTCTAGTCAAATTAAACTAAGACAAATAAATAAAGTTTAAGAGATTAAGTTGAGAAAGAGTCTACTTCAAGTTAGAATCTACCTCCGTTTAGTTTTCTAGTACCGATTAACTACTTATTTTATTTTGCTTTTAACAGATTCAAATCCTACTGTGGCATGACTAGTATGTAATTCCAGAAAATTAGATTTACATGCAAATAAGGTATATTCTATCTAAGACATTGGCACGAATTATACGGCGCATAATCCGTCTCGTCAATAGCATAAAATATCTCATGTTAACAATTAAAATCCCGAATATTAAATACGGTATACTCTATCTAAGATTATAGCACAGATTGTCTGCAGTACGACTCATCATATCCATGGTATAGAATATCTCATATTTAATCTTTGAATAAAAATAAACCAGAGCTATGCAACACTCATTTAATTCAATCACGGAAATTTAAATGGAATATTACTTAAATTAGAGAAATAAGAATTTTCTTATGATCAAATATGTCGAGGAATGTAATTGTTGCATAACGTATCTATTACAAAAGGCTAAAATAAAATAATAAAATTAAT
>JAULLE010440941.1:0-10886 GCA_035668155.1 Sarracenia purpurea
CCACATTTTATTATTTGAAATTATATTTAGAATTCCTTCTTCCCCACACCCCCGACCCACAGTCCCTGTAATCCCCAAATCAAAAAAAAAAATTATATTTAAAATTTAAACTTTAATATTAACCTTTTAAATTTATCAAGGTTGAACCGAAGCACATCAAGCACTTTGGAATCAATGAACAGTGGCATAATGAGATTTGGATTCTTAATAATCCAGGGGTTTCGTGGATTGTGCATATTTATTTGAGATCTTTTTCTCAAGATCATGGGAAATATCATGCGTGGCATTAGTTTTAGCACACACATGTGGGTTCCTTTGATGGTTTGAAGATCAAGGTTGGGATTCATGGGATCAAATCCTTAATCAAATTGATAAGGATAATCCTTATCAATTTTCTTCGAGTTAAAAACATATAGTTTAAATTTAACATGAGTCTTGTATGAGTTACACTCCCAATAAATTTCAATCATTAATTTTGAAATTCTTGATAACTTTTCCCCCATGTAGATCAATTTGTGAGCATGTTTTTCAATTATCAAGTAAGAGTCAATTTGCGGGCATGTTTTTCTCTAATATTAAATATTATTCAATATACTTTTTATACAGTTGACATCATTTAAGTGTGGTGGTTTTGCAATGGGAACATCAATCAATCATGCCACAGGTGATGGCTTATCCTCCAAAAAGTTCTTAGAAAATCTTGCCTCCCAAGCTGCAGACAAACCATTGGCTATCACTCTATGCAACAATCGTCATCTCTTGGCTGCCAGATCTCCGCCGCAGGTCACCTTCTCTCACCCTGACCTAGTCAAGCTCAATATCCAGATAGGTGAAGATCAGATTCCTCCAATCCTCACCAGTTCAAACGAGGATTTGGATATCAAAATCTTTCGGCTAAGCTCGAAGGATGTCTCATTCCTCAAGGAAAAGGCTACCGTCGGCATAACTTCTCCTACCAAAGCCAAGATTACCGGCTTTAATGTCGTGGCAACCCATATATGGCGGTGCAAGGCCCTATCACTCAACGCCGGTTGCGATCTTGACAGATTGTCGACTATTATATACTCGATCGATATCCGACAGAGGCTACATCCACCGTTGCCGCAATCATACACGGGGAATGGGGTGGCGATAGCGTACGCAACGACCAGGTGTAAGGAGTTAGAGGAAGGGCCGCTATGGAGGTTGGTGGAGATGGTGTCAGAGGGGGCGACAAGGATGACGGATGAGTATATAAGATCAAAAATAGACTGGCTAGAGTTGCACAAAGGGTTTATCCATGGAGAGTTCGTACTGTCTTCGTGGTGGAGATTAGGGTTGTCTCAAGTGGACTACCCATGGGGGAGGCCAAGGTATAGCTGCCCAGTGGTGTCCTCTAGGAAAGACACAATTTTGCATATTCCTCATATTATTGATGCGGATGGAGTGAGTGTTTTGGTGGCCTTACCTAGCGAGGAGATGAAGGTTTTTGAAAGCCTCTTCCACAAGTTCCTAACAGGAGCATGAACTATGTTTTAAATGGCGATATTGAAGGAAGTATTGGTATAAATAATATTATCATGTATCGGTTGACATCAAATAATATAGATTGGCATATAGATACATCTTAGAGGCCAAATATCCTGATACATATCAACTGATATGTTATGCAACGTCCGATGTTAAAAACCCAAGCAATGTCTCCTTATCTCTCTAGCTCTGATCATAACAGTTTGTGTCCACATATTTATATATGTATTGGCTTTGAGGCACATCTGAATGAGTTTATTTTTTATTTTTTTGTTTTTTTTGTATGGTATTGGTAAAATTAGACCCCAAAACATTAATTTGGTATGACTGAACTCTTTGTTTTTTTTGTAGCTCCGAGAATGCATAAATGCATGTATATATGTGTCAAAAAAATTACATACCCACAACATATGGAAGAAGAGCCCAACAAGGAAAAAGATGACAAAGTCCTCAACTGCTCATGTCATCAGATTCCTACAAAATAACCCCTCCCCTCCACCGACCAGTGGTTGGCGGTAAGCCCTCTATGCCAAACTTAGATGGGGCTTTCATAGAGAAAATCTTAGTGTGAGAATGAGTGTTTGTAATATCATGCTGAGATATAAGGAGAGAGCGATAGGGTTGAGATTTCATCTAGTGAGCTGTCACATCACTTCACCTACCAACTCATGATAGTTAGGTTGAGTATTGGGATGGTTTTAAGTGTGGGATTGGGTTTTGTCAGAGTTGTTTTCTACCCTACAATAATCCACCAGTTTCTGCATGTTCCTTTAAGAGGAGGTGGAAGCTTTGTGTGTGTCAGATATATGTCATGAAATTCAAATAATTATGTCACTTTATGCCTAGCTAAGCTAGTGCTTTGAGTACCTAGTCGAGCTAGGGTTTCATTACACCTAGGCAGGCTAGAGCTTTTAGTACCTAGCTGAGCTATAGTTTTTGTTGTATGTTGTAATCTAGATGGGCTAAGGCTTTTTGCACCTAGCCGAGCTAGGCTTTTGGGTTAAGTTTGGCCTTGAATAAAAAGAGACTATTCTAGTTCTTGGACCTTTTCAAGTTCCTAATATTATTCTAATCTCATGGCTGAGCTGTTCTCGAATGAAAAGGGGCTAGTCTAAAACTTAGAACTTTTCAAGTTCCTGAGATTCTTCTAATCTCATGCCTAAGTAGACTAGGGCTTTTAGTATCTAGCCAAACTATGATTTTTGTTGTGCCTAGGCAGGTTTGGGCTTTTTCTACCTTGTCGAGCTAAGGTTTTTGTATGACATCCCAAAATTTTCGGATAACATCTAGAGTGAAAATACATCAAAGACAAAAGCTCTACCACAGTAAGTACTACCTCCCCAAATGGAAAAGAGTAAGTTAAAAAAACAAACGGGATTTGTAGAGACCCCAATTTGACTTAGTAGGATCTTAGGTTAATCCAAGACGATTTAATAATGAAGATTAAGGGGAAAATGCTCAAAATGAAGGGATCGAAATCCCAAGATGCAATGACGGTGCATACGCGTAGAGACTCGATACATTGTTATATTTAATTGATTTAGTTATCGAGGCTCATAATTCAGGTTATGATATTTAATGGGTTTGGAGATGTTTAGGTAAGAGTTGGAGTTGTTTTATGATAAAACATAAGGTTGCAATTACAAAGCAGTTATAAGTCTGTTTGAGCAGTGTGTCGTGGATCAACACATTAAATGTCGAACCACACACTCTCTTTTCTCACTTCTCACATATCTCTCAGTCTCTAAGGATTATATTTGTGCTCTAGGGCTTCATTGAGAGCCTCTAAGCTCTCCCTCTCCTCTCTTAGAGGTTTCATCTCCTTTCCCTCCATCTACCATGCGAGTAAGAGGTGGTGATACACGCATATGGTTGTGCAAGTAAACAACTACCTTGATTTTAAAGCACAACAAATGTTAGTGTTAGCCAAAAGGCTCTTTTCAATTAAACCTCATTTTGGTTTTGATTATAACAACACATTGATTTGATGTTGCTAATATTTGCTTGTGTTTAAGAATGTATTTTCAGGTTTTATCTACCTTTCAAGCACAGCAAAAAGTCAAGGCAAAGACTATGGATGCTCATAAGAATGCCAAAGAG
Organism: Sarracenia purpurea; assembly: GCA_035668155.1. Classification (NCBI taxonomy): domain Eukaryota; kingdom Viridiplantae; phylum Streptophyta; class Magnoliopsida; order Ericales; family Sarraceniaceae; genus Sarracenia; species Sarracenia purpurea. The sequence continues at coordinate 3,610 of JAULLE010440941.1, forward strand.
GAGATCAAGACTCAAGTTCAAAAGAAATCAGTTCAAGAAAGTTTTTCAACCCTGAAGAGACTTAAGATTGAAGGTGACGCAAGAAGAGCATCTACCTATCAATGTTTTGAGGTACAAGGAAAAGAAGAAGAATCAGTAGATGAAGAAGAAGAAAGAGAAGAGTCATGGATAAATCATTATTATCCATCTCATCAGAGTCTTTTAGTAGAAGAAGAAGCCCCATCCCTATTGACCATCTCATCAGATACTATTGGATGAAGGAGATTTCTCTTTCTTTCTAAGTTTGGCTAACTCATTCGGCTCTGCCTCAAGCTTAAGAGTATGAAGAGGAGCTCAAGTATATTTTGGAGCACGAAGTCCTTCAAGATTCAAGAAGAATTGGAGCTCAAGGCAAAAGGAAGAATTCATTGATCCTTCATGAAGATTGAAGGTGAATCAAGGTCAGAGGAGAAATGAAAGGTGGAAAGAAGAAACGCCGATTCGATCCCTGCTTGGCTGAATCGATTCTACAGCCAGGCGATTCGATCCTTCCATGTGCCGATTCGAATCTTCCTCAACAAAACACTCAACTGAATCGATCCTTGCTTTGTCGATTTGATTCTTCTAGCTGCTGAACCGATTCGGAGCCTTGTTTTCAAGACCATGATTCGATTCCTCAGTTCCATGAATCGATTCACCATGAAGAAATTCAAAGATCTGAAGGAACATGATTCGATCCTAGGAGATCATGATTCGAATCATTGGAGCGAAATTGAAGAGCTGAATCGATCCTCCCAGTTGATAAACAGAATCACTGCATCCAAACCAAGCGCATGATTCAATCCCTGAAGATCATGACTCAAATCATTACAGCGGAATTGAAGTCACGAAACGATTCTCACGTTTGACGATTCGATCCTTCATCTCAAAAAGCGCATTTGATTCAAATCACCCGAAGTATGATTCGATCCACCAGACTAAAAAGCGTGTTTGAATCGAATCACAAATATTGTTATTCGATCCTTGGCCATCTTGATCCAATTCACAGCTTCAACATCGAAGACATGATTCGATTCTCCTTCTTGCCGATTCGATTCATATGCCCAGATTCAAATATCTTGAAGCTCCAATGGGAAGATTTTTCTCAGCATTTAATGATCCAACGACTGGAGATCAAAGCATTAAATGCGCTAACGGCCCTATCCTTCCAAAGGATATATATGGAATAAAGATTAAACACAGAGAGGTTGGTGAACATAGTGCAAAAATCATAACTCTCGCATTTACTTCTCTACTGCTCCTCTACTCCAAAACTTAAATTTTTATTTCACTGTGAGCTTTTGTATTCTGGTTTTTGATCAAGAATTACTCCTCTCATTTATTGTTCTTTCATCGTAAATCAATTTGAGAGAGAGAGAGAGAGAGAGAGAGAGAGAGAGAGAGAGAGAGAGAGAGAGAGAGAGAGAGATTACATTTGTAGTGAGCTTCTCAATGTAAAATCATCTTTGTATTAGCTTGAGAGTGCGTCCGTAAACACACTGTTTGGGCTTAGAGAGTGAGCCCGTAATCATTCTTTCACATGTTTTGAGAGTGGGGCCACAATCATCGTTGTAAAGGTTTAGAAGAGAACCCGTAAAACTTCTGTAAAGGTTTGGAGTACACCTGTAAGCATTCTGTTAGTGGAAATTCTCAATGGGTGTTCTTGAGGAATGGACGTTGGCCAGGAAAGCCGAACCACTATAAATTCTTTGTGTTGTGCTTTGCATTTCTCTATCCCTTAAACTGTTTACATTTCTATACTTTATTTGTTTAATTCCGCTGCATTATTAGTTTAATTCTTAGTGCTAGAATTGGTTTTGAAAAAGAGACCAAAAGTTTTAAAGTTGCCTCACAACCCATTCACCCCCCCTCTTGGGTTGTGTTACCTGGACCATCAATTGGTATCAGAGTAAGGCTATGCACCTTATGGGATTAACACCGTGCACAAAAGATCCATGACAACTTCTAGTTTTAACTTTATGCAATCTGAAGGTCAGTCCACCTCTAGACCCCCTTTGTTCAATGGAACAAATTACACATATTAGAAGGATAGAATAAAGGTTTTAATTCAAGCCATAGACTATGTCTTATGGAGAGTTATTATGACTGGACCTAGGATACCCTCTGTCACAAAAGATGGTGTCACTACACCTAAACCTGAGGCTGAATGGAATGAGGCTGATATTAGAGAGATATCTAAAAATGCCAAGGCCATGAACATCCTTTATTGTTCCTTAGACCCCAATGAATTGAATAGAATTTCCAATTGTGGTACGGTTAAGGAAATATGGGATAAACTTTAAGTTACCCATGAGAGAACTAACCAAGTCAAGGAATCTAAAATCAGTTTACTTGTGCATAATTATGAACATTTCAAAATGAAAAGTGATGAATCTATTTCTGAAATGTTCACAAGATTTACTGACATTATTAATGGTTTGAAATCTCTTGGTGAGGTTTATTCTAATTTATAAATGGTTAGAAAAATTTTGAGATGCTTACCTAGGAATTGGGAAGCTAAAGTCACTGCAATTCAAGAGGTTAAAGATCTTACTACACTCAGCTTGGAGGAATTGCTTGGTTCTCTCATGACCCATGAGATGAACAAGAAGATGGACGATGATGAGGAAGACAATGGAAAGAAAAAGATCGTAGCCCTCAAATCCACCAAGGTATTCGAGGAGGAAGAAGAAGATACTGAGAATGAAGAAGAGGAAATTGCTTTTCTCTCAAAAAAGGTGGCCAGAATCATAAGGGAAAAAAGAGAAAGGAAAAGGAAATTGAAAGGAAAATTCTACTCCAAAGAAAAGGAAGAGGATATTATATGCTACAAATGCAACAAACTGGGTCATATCAAACCAAAATGTCCTCTCCTCAACAAAAACAAGAAGAAATATCAAAAAAAAAGTAATGAAGGCCACATGGGATGATACGAACTCCAGTGATGAAGACAAAGAATCCACTAACAAAGAAATTTCAAACCTTGCTCTCATGGCATTTGGAAGTGAAGTAAATTTCTCTTCTAAAAATGACAGTGAGGATGATAGTCTCACTAATGAAGAGCTTCAAGAAGCTCTTGAGAGTTCTTTAAAAGTTATAAAAGAATTAAAATTAAAAACCAAGTCTCTTGAAAAACAAATCACTATTTTGAATTCAAAAATTGATATTTTGGAAAATAAAAAGGAGAAACATATATGTAAACTCTCAACCAACCTTGAGGATGAAAATGCGTTATTAAAATCAAAGGTTGAGGAGTTAATCAAAATCATAGCTAAATTCACTATTGAAGAAAAGAATTTAGATATGATTCTTGGCATAAAATGTACTTTAAACAAAGAGGGACTTGGATTTAATCCCAACAATCACAAAATTGTACATCAAAATGATTTTACAAAAGTCCCACAATTAAAGAAAATTAGCTGTAATTTCTGTGGAAAAGTTGGACACAGTTAATTTTTGCCATTCGAGACTTAAAGGCAACAAACCAAGTAAAAAGGTTTGAATTAAAAAGGGTGATCTCCCACTAAAAGTTGCCAAGGCCATATCTAAGAGACCTAGAAATGTGAGGCAATCCAGATGGAAAGCCTCTGGAAGACTAACTCCTGACATGCATAAATATAATAGACATCATATGCAAAATATATGTTTTTGTACTAAGCCTCAACGATCCACAAGAAATTGGCTACCAAAATACCATGCCAACAATCATTTTATAGGAGAAAGCCAAGAAGAAATCTGGCTAAGAAATATGAAGGGAAGGGTCACGATGTTTCCATATTAAAAAGTTCAAATCCTGGAACCTGTCACTCTCTGTGACACCAAGTCAGTAAGGCAATTTTTTTTTCCAAATTGGTAATGTTAATTGTTTATTAATCATACTTTGCAAATGATATGCTTTATTATATGCAATATTTGATTATTATGCATCATGCTATTACATTGCTTTTAAATGTTCTATTTTTATCTGAAAACACATTTTTTGGACTTTACTGCTCTTTTGATGAATCGATCCTTGTTTTCTTGAACCGAATCCTTGTTGTAAAAATTCCCTTTGAATCGATTCACCCTCTTTATGACTTGAATCCCTTCTCCAAAAGGTTCTACTTTTATATGATGGATTCGAATCAGAATTTTAACCGAATCAATTCACTGAGATGAAGAATCGATTCTTGCATTGAATGATTCGATTCACCTTATTGGCGATTCAACTCTCTGGCGTAGTGAGTTGATCCTTCATTCCTTTTTCAGCTTACTAATTTGATTCACAGCTTTCTAGAATCGATCCCTCCATCCTGCTTGAGCTTAACGATTTGATTCACTAAGATAGTGATTCAATTCTTCAGTGCGGTTTTCTTCTCCTAAACCGATTCATATTATTCTCGATTCGATTCTTTACTTTTAAGAATTGATTCTCTTTGTTCCCAAATCGATTTTCCTTACCCTTTTGTATACCTCGATTCGAATCTATGTATCAATGATTTGAATCTCCTTTTATTTCTTCTCCAGCTGATTCGAATCAGCTTATTAATGATTCGAATCACATATCTTGTCCTATATATACTTAAAGGTGCCTAGTGTTTTAAATCACATTTCATTAGCGCCCTTTAAATTTTTCTTTCCATTTCAACCATCGTCTCTCTCTCTCTCTCCCTCTCTGTTTCTTCGATCGTTCTGAAGATGGTGCGAACTAGGACTATGTCTCCAAGACTCAAACTACCTAGCAATGAGGTTTCTGCAAATCCACGTCGATCGAAGAAATCATGAACTAACACGGCTTCGGGTACCTCTCTTGAGACCACCATTGACCTATCCTCCGATTCAGCAGAAGTCCCTCCTTCTATTCCCTCGGCCTCTATCCCTTCATCTTCTCAAGCACCATCAGTTGAACTAACTGATGCGATGTCCAAACTCTTCACTGCCACAACCGCCCTTCAATCTACTAACGGAAAGATCGACGACCTGAAACGTATGACCCTTAACATTGTCATCAAGCTTAACTGTAACGTCCTAGTCTCAGTTAATTAGAATTAAACTTATAAAATCAATAAAATATGATTTAATGCCAATGTTAACCTCCAAATATACCTCTCCAAAAACTTTCTTTGATAAAAAGGAAATATACCTTGAAAAGTCTGATTTTTATTCATGAAAATTCTTAAAAACATAGGGCAAGAAAGTTGGACAAAAGGAACAAAAACTGAAAATTTTCGGAAAAGCTGCCCAGCAGGGTACCGCTCGAGCGAGCTCACCACCGCTCGAGCGGTGGGCTGGCCGAGGGTCCCCTGTTTGTTGCTGAAAACTCATACTTTTCTCATGTTATAAAAAGGGCCAAAATAGATAAGTTTTTCCTGTAAACATCTGGAGAAATATACACCCAAAACACAAGGAAACTTTGATTTTAGCGACTTAAAGGTTTGAAAACTATTGTAGGCCAATCAACAATAAGAAATAACAAAGTTTGTCATAAACTTCCCTACTTTGCAACATCCACAAAATAACTAACATAGCAAGTTTGATACAAGAGGGGGAAAGAAGCTACCCATCATACAACTAAGAGATCTTGTTCCTCACCACATACAAAACATGATAGAAGAAATATACAAGCTTCCTATGAGTTACAAAGATAGCATGAGGCTCTACAACTTTAAATACATTAGGAAAGCTTTGCCACTACATAAACTAGATTTTGCAACCAACCCAAAATAAGAGGATCAAGTACAAAATGAAGAAACCATGTCCGGATGCTTCAACCATCCATCTTACCTTTATCCGTATCACCTGCAAAATTGGTTTTAAAACAATATGAGCTAACGCTCCGTAGGACGCCTCATAATCCAAGAATACATGATTTGTATAAGAAGTTGAATATGTAACCCCGAAAATATAAGTAGCCTCCCATCTCTTAACAAATCACCTCTCATAAAAGGAGAGGGTTTTTGCATTGCATTTCCGGTTTCTTCGTAAACAAAAGGAAAAGTTAGTACAAAAGTATTTGTACTCCAAAGGATAATATGTCATGCATAAATAAATTATAATGCCCATGTAAGAAAAGAAGTATCCAGAATCACAACACTCGTGCATCGTAAGGAAAACATGCTATGTCCCATACCATAACTTGTAGTTCTTACGCCTACACGCACACTTGCACCCGTATCGTAAAATAAACAAGTTATGTTCCATACCATAACTCGTAAATTTTACGCTACATACTCACACAAGCGATCCCGGACCTTGGAGTAACGGACTAGTCTAACCTCGGTTGTGTCAGTCCCACGGAACACATCAACGTGGGTCGGAAGGCCCTGGCCATCTCCTACCGCACAACCCCCACGGAACACATCAACGTGGACCGACCTCACGGAACACATCAACGCTAGTCGGAAGGTTAGCCTAAACTCCCACTCCGCATAAGTCCACAACTAGACACAAACGTATCCACAGTATACATCAACCAGGTGCACTAAAGATACACCTAACGTCACATGAATCTAGGCCACAAGGCCTCAAACCCAAAGAGTTTCTCACAACACAACGGGTGGATACCAAATCATATATCACAATCACAATAAGTTATTAATAACATAAGCTGGGTGACTCTAGCCACCGCAACACATAGGTACAAAAGAATCATAACCAAAGGTCATAGGCACACCACAATGTGCATCTAACCACCAAGACCCATGTCCTAAAACCGATACCACGTATGGATAGGTGATCCAACCAGATAACACATTAATCCTAGCCAAGGTCCTTGCCACCTATTTAAGGTGGACTTAAAACTCTAAGAACCAACCTAGGTTCTAAGACCACAACATCATCAAATAAAAGAACACTTGGTCTAAGCCAAACTCCTTGCCATTCATAGAAGGAGGACTTACTACACCAAGGACCAACCGTGGCTCTAAATACTACAATCTCACAAATCTCAACACAAAGCTAGCAAGAGGCTTTTACCACCAAAATTCTCAACATAATAGTAGTAAGGAAGATTTTTTCCACAAAATCCAAGTTCCTCCACTTTGGATTCCAAAAGAGGAACATAAGCTTCTATCCTTCCCTTAGACTACAAGGGAACTTTAACTACCTCAAAAGTTAAATTAGAGATATCAATCCAACAATGTGTCCTCCATAGGTTTATGCCCCAAGACAACCTTCTATACATAAAACAAGCTTTCTAAGCTTAGGTTATCGAACCTACAAGCTTATAATAACTAAGCCCTAAATCTACCCCCAAACCCTAAGCACCAAGGCTCTCTACA
>JAULLE010442039.1:0-10879 GCA_035668155.1 Sarracenia purpurea
ATAATTATTATATTTTTTTCATGATCCAATTTAAATAATTAAAATAATAAATTATAAAAATGGGTCATGGTACTACACATGGTCTGCCGTAGAGTGCCTCAAAAGACGCTATCCGAATGCTAGACTGATAACTGTTATTATAGGCAAACTCTATCAATGGGAGATGAGTTTCCTACGAACCTCCAAAGTCCAGCACTCATGCCCTCAACATGTCCTCCAGGATCGGTATAGTACGTTCGGACTGTCCGTCTATGTGCGGATGAAAGTCTGTACTAATTAAAAGATCCGTCCCCAATGCTGCCTGCATTCCTCTCCAAAAATGAGAGGCAAACCGCGGGTCCCTATCAGGTACAATAGTCACCGGTACTCCATGTAGGCGAACTATCTCATTTAACTGCAAGTCATACCTACCCATATCCTCCATCATCCTCGACCGTCGTAGAACAATACTAGTGAGTGTGGCTAATGACTTTCGGCTCATAGCATCTTCCACAAAATTGGCTTTACCGGGGTGATACTGGAGCCCGATGTCGTAGTCGCTAAGAAACTCCATCCACCTTATCTGCCTCAAATATCTGATCCCACAACATATCACGTCTCATGAGCCATTCAAAAGTGTAACTCTAATCTTCCAAATAGGTTCTACTTCCCACACGGGACATCATGGTCAGGTGTCCCCACCACACTCACAGTCTCCTCGCATGGTCACGTCACTCACGTGACTCGAGGTCTACCCAACTGCATAGTCACAACGCATGACATTTTACTCCATCACACTCTTCAGATTACTTTGCTAAAGCAACTCTTCTACCTATGCATTCTCACCACATAATCTCCCCCTCTCACGGGACATAACAGTTCCCGCTACACAGAGCTCATGGACTCACCAGCATACGAACCACGCATCACACCTTTCTTGGAACAACTCTGCTCCACTACCTTCTTTCTAAAGGAGTCAACTGGATTGCCTATCCTTGAATTACTCATCGTCGCGTTCTCCTCGGGAATCGCGTGCTTCACCCCTTCATCAACAAATGTAGTTGATACACATACCGACTTCAAATCATTAGGCCGCATCACTGTTATGCCATCACCATTCGGGATGGCTTTAGGGAAACTTCATCGCATTTGAAATGTTTTGTGTGCCTCATGCGAAAGCATGTATACCTCAACTCTACCAGTCTCCCAGAGACTTCGTACCCAGATATCCGAGGTCACAAACCAACCACAGATAACTACCCATAACTTCCTCATCCGGGCCATTGGCCCAATCTAAAGATTCGGTTCTTCCTACGTACCACCTCCATATCCATATCCAGAGGGAAAAACAACCAGTCCCCACCCGAGCACTATCAAAGACCCTGACCATACCAGCATCAACCTTCTACTTTTCGTTTATCGTTAACGAGATAACTATCACAAGGCTCTACTCCAAGGAACCCTTTCCTCCCAGTGTGGTCCAGCAAGAACCCACAATTGGTCTTAAGTGATCGCCTACTATTGGTCGTCACTTACTCGTTCCAGAGTGTCATAACACCGCGTCATACCAAACTTCCGATCCTCCACAAAGGAGAAAACCTCCCCCCTCGTAATGTAGAGGGTGACTCAACTACAGTCATCGCTCGCATGACTCAACACACTACTAACCAGCCCCAAACCGCATTATCCTCTTCCATTCCAATTACGTCGCATCTCCCTCCTCGGAGTGGCTTTCCAAGGACTGCTCCAACTTCAGTTGGGAGAGCGGTGACCTTATCACTACTATCCCGCTACTTCCACCTTTCCTAATCCGGAGAAGACCGGATCCCCCACAAAGCACTCAACAAAACCGCATCGACAATCACAGGGCCACACGCAATAGTAGCCCTCTATACTTCCACTTCACAAATCCTCAAAGCTGACATCATTTCTAGCGTCATCCGTATCCCCAGCCCCCATGGCTGGTAAACCTCCCAAATTAACCTCTGACCACAAGATGATATATGACTTCCTTCACACGTAACTTGAACAACTTCCAAAAGGACATCGACTCAGTACTACGTCTACTAGTAGTATACATAGTTTAGCACCCACTAATTTCTCGCTGGATCTCCTGATCACTACACAACTCTCAACCTCAACTGTAGGTACTTCCCTCACATCTACACCCCACGCGACACACTGACCTGCAACAGGTGACCAGTGATGGTACATCTCCAGCACAATCGCTAAGGATATCCCTAAATGTGAGGAATTTCCTAGTCATGACTTTTCCCTCTCAGGGTTACCTTCATTCGCTCTAGCACTACACTTCTGTCTTATGTACCTGGCACAAGACACCTTATTAATATACCTAACAGATACTGTGCTTCTAATGACATCATGACATGGCTCGAAACACCCTGCTCGCATCATACTACGGCACATGGTGTGCAACCTCTATATCTACAACAGATATACCTCGCATGGTCTTCTAACTCTCAACCTACTCCCAAGGGTAGGATGTCTCCTCGTCTAACAAACCTCCGCCCAACCACAGGTCGAGCATAAACCGCAGTCACAACCTTATCCCATGGATAAGTTGACTCACGCCTCTACACTACCAAATCAATGATCAACATGCTGACCAAATTCATGACAAGAACTTCTAATCATAAAATGATTCAAACAACTACACAACACAGCCAACCCATGTACCGAGGAGATCCTTTGAATTGATATCACAATCCGAACCACTCATTTAGATTTCCAATTAGAACAGGCGTTAGCTAGGCGCCCTTCTAAATGGAACCCCAAATCAGTAACTCATACGCCGAAGCAAGAAATACCAACCCTAGTACCTTACCTCCATGCCCACATAATCAACCACATGCGCACATAAATATATGCAAGCATCCACGAAATGAAAATGCAACATGCAATTCACTCTCACGAACTTCTCACCCCTTCCCACGACTCAAAGGCATTCGAACCTAGAGCACTGATACCAATGGTAACAACCTAACCTTTTAGACATTAATTAAAACATCATTTTTGATTATTCAAGAAAGTTTCTATTTCAAAACTCATTGAAATATTTCCCAAAAACCTTACTATTTTACCTCTGAAAATGTTTTAATCTTCCTTTAATGATTTCAAAAGTAGAACAAAACCACATGGGAAATTTTTTTTTTTGTGCCTCGGTCGACTGAGGGGAGATCTTAGTCGACCGAACCCCCTTCCAGTCTCCTTCGATCGACTAACCAAAGGGTCGGTCGAATGACCTGTTGCAGTGAACCGAAATTCTGCTATTTTAAAAGAAATTACTTTGAGTTTCTCCTTCTTACAAACAAACTCCAAAATAGAGCAAATGTGTCTTTTACAACAATATTCATTATTAAAACCTTGACAAAGATTCTCATTCTCCCATTGAACAAATAACCCAAAGGAGTTCCTCACAGCATGCAATACATGAATCAAGAATATAGAGTATTGGAAATCTCATAACAATGTCAATACACTTTGTACATCCTTTAGAGCTACAACATGAATTAAATAACAAACAAATGCCTTCCAAATTCCCATGAACATGCTTTAATCTTCAATTGCCACTCCCCCTGATTCACCTGCGTTGTTATTTTATAAGAAAATAAAATAACAACGTTAGCATTTAGCTAGTAGGAACATAATATAATATGATGCGAAATGTAAGTGGTCATGCACAAAATAGATACAAGCCTCATAAAATTCAAGAATGATTTAACATTCTTCACCCTCTCTTCTTTACCTCACTTCTCTTCAATTATGACACCTATGTGGCTAATTAACTTCCCGAACCTCTTCTTAACTTCATACACTTCGTGTTTCCGACTCTCAAAGCGCCGCTTCAACTTGTGACTTACAGCCCACACGCTTCCTTCATTCTCATTGGATTAGTTATCTGAGAATCGAGGCCTCAGTGCAATAATTTAGTTATCCATTGACTTACTTCGGTTCACGATGAACCACTTTAACTAGTGACAAACCGTCCACTAGTAAACTTCGGTTCATGAAGAACCACTTCGCTAACTCATTAGGAGTTAGATACTTCGGCCCGCTTAAGGATGGGCAGTCTTATAACTAAATACTTCGGCCTGCTTAAGGATGGGCAGTCCTTTAACTTCTTAACACATCTCAGATGGTTTACTTCACATACAAGTACACATAATTAATGAATACTTAACATTCTATCCACTTACTTCAGGTTCCCAACGAATCTCCTCCACTAGTGGCATAACTGTCCACCGGGGACATTCACTCCTAATGGAGACTTCCGTTCAATGAATCATGTAACCATTGACTATGAATTTATTTTGCACATTCAGTCTTCTAAATGCCATTTCAAATACCGACACACAGGAATTAACATTCCTACCATCAACGGGAAGCCTAGGCTACCCGGTTACCACGACTTTCTACACCAATCTTTTAGGCCTCCACATGTTATTGTAGAATTTCTATTTTCATTTAGAAAAAGAAAACTTCACCTTTCAATCAATCAATTGACAATTGTCACACAAATCTAAAGTTCATAAAATATTTCTAGTATAATGGTCTCACTCTTCATGTTAGGAATCCTTTACCATAATCGGTGGTCCAATTTAGTAATAGGCAAACACAAATAAAAGTCAAACCCACATCGAATTATAGCAAAGCCACCAAGTCCTTGTTTTTGGGATTTTCGGCTAGCCAGAATTTGAGAATCCATGCTTGGGATTTTCGGCTGCATCACCAAGAAAAATATATCTTCATTAACCTCTTTCTTTCCTTCTAAATTTCAGTAAGCAAGACTTCACTTATATAAATTCACATGCATTCAAATTATTCTAGAACACATTAAACTTCAATCAAAATAAATAAAACAAAATGAAATCCCTGTTGGGTGATTTCGGCTGCCACTTCTTCATAACAAAATTCACTTCTAACCTCTTGGATCATTCAAAACTTCACACACATACCTCTAGGTGTACCACTTTATGTAACCTACCTTTTCTCACCAAGGAATGCCGAAATTTAGGACTTTGGGAAGCCAATACCTGCTGCCCCTGTTCTGAAATAGCAGAATATTGCATCAGAAATTATCTAAATTCAAGGAGATCTAAGTTTTCCTATGGAATACTTCAAAGCCTCATGAAACACCCAAAAAAAACTACCTTCCCACAGCCGAAATAACTGGCTGAACAATAGAAATTTATGCTGTACCGATTCCCTTTTGCCTTCAATCTTCGATCCTCTCTTCCCCCTTCTCTCTCTCTTGAAAGCCATGGCAAGCCTCCTCCTTATTCCCTTTTCGTTGCAGTAGATTTTGGGAAGGAAACAAAGAGATGAAGAAGAAGCAGCCGAATGGGAGAAACAGGTTCAGCTGCCCCTCCTCTTTTCTCATTTAACCTACCCACGTTCCCCTCTATTCTCCAAGTGTTTTGACTATTTTAACCCCCCTTCAAAGATATATATTATTATTTAGCCTTTTATTTTTCTTTTATTCTTCACAACACTCTAAAAAAATGTACTAACAAGATTTCTTCTTAACCCAATTTCTTCTTGCTCCCGTATTATTATTATTTTACTTATGACCAAATATAATTAATTAAATGAAATTAATTGAAATCGGTCACAGTATTACACAGCGGCTGAGGTTTCTTGGTTACGTATGCTTCTCACTTATTTGCACCTAACTCCCTCTGTTCCTACAATCTGGTGTGATAATTCTTCTACAATTTCTTTGGTCACTAATCCGGTATTTCATAACCGGTCCAAGCATATTGAGGTGGATTGTCACTATATTCGGGAGAAGGTTGTTTCTAAGCAAATTCAACTCAAGCACATTCCAACTTCTGAGCAGGTAGCAGATATTTTTACTAAACCTTTACTTATTTCCAGATTTTTGTATCTCAAGAACAAACTAATGGTTTGTGCTTCTCTTCACCATTAGTTTGCGGGGGACTGATAGTATATAGTGTACTGTGTATATTAGTTGTGCAAAGAATATTAGTTTGTAATAAGTGGTGTGTGATATTAGAATGCTGTGAGAGGTATATTGTGCTTAGTTGTGTTGTACATTGTTGAGATATATTCGTGGATTATTACTGTTTATTCCTTAATGAGAATCATTTTTACTCCTTACTTTCTCTCTCTACCTTTCATTACATAAAGTCATTAGTTTGATAAATTGAATATAAAGTTATATTGAATTAATTTTTGAAAACTACCTCCGTGTAAATACATGTTTTCATGTATGAGGTTTATTATTAATTTTCATGTATGAGCTTATAAAAAATTGATTATTAACAATTTTAATGACTTTATGTAAAAACCAATAGGTTGGAAGTTTATCAAAATTTGATTATTTAAAAGTGTTAAATTGTGGTATTTAACCAGCTATGAAGTATAATTCATAGCAGTCCATTTAAAATTATTAAATGGAAAAGATATATAATAAGATTTTATTATAACTAAAAAAGTATATTTATATTATAGTCCATTTATCGAATATTTTATTGTGTTGTCAATAAAACTCATGTAAATTTATATAGGAAAATTATTTTGTATAAATTTATCGGGACGGTATTAAATTTTTCTGGAAAGTAAATATTGTATAGAAGTTTGACATGAAATTTTAAAACTCAACTTATTATAAAAATTAATAAGTTTACTTTAATATGAATTCACATTTTATATTTTTTACAAATTTATAATATTTTATAATATATGAATTATAACAAAGTATAAATTGTCACGTTTAACCTCATGCGTGTTATTTTTATATAAAATTGAAATATTTTTTTATCAGACATTTCGCACATAGAAATTTATATGGAAATATTCACAGGAGGTATTTACATTTAAAAAAACAAAAAACCATAAATTTATATTGTATGAGGTTAAAATAAATAATTTAGCACTATATAAATTTTACCTCTATACTTGAAAAGAGGTATTTAAATGAATTTTTTTGTGAATAAAAAAAACCTCATACATTTTATTATTTTTTGGAAAAATAACTTTTTAATTGAAACAAAACATTTTGATCCTATAAATTTTAATTTAAAAAGTCCATAAATTCATAATTAAATAAATTAATTTATTTCCAAAAGATTTATAAATTTCCAAGACACAAAAGTATATATATTGAAATTTATATACTATGATTTTTATAGTATTAATTCAATTTTATTACACGACATCTATAAGATTTTTATTAAATCAAAGTTTAGACAATAAACTTTATGATAATTTTATAAAATTATCAAATTTTAAGAGTAGTCAAATTTTATACCAAATTATATGCAGGTTTAATTATAATTTCAAACTTTAATTGTTTTAAAGTTTAAAATTGATTGCTTACGGGCTTAAATGGTGGTAAAAGTTTCAAATTTTATTGCCAAAAATTAGATTGTTTATATAAAAAGTTTAATTGGTATTTAAAGATATTAATAGAAATTCATTTTTTTATTGGGCTCGAGTAATAGATTTATAAATTTCTGAATTTTTATTAATGATGGGTATGGATAAAGTATCCTTAGCTGGGCCCAGGAACGAAAATCTAAACTCTAACAAAAGCCCAGACCCGGGACGTACCAATCCTAATCCAATAGGCCACCAGGAACAAGCACGCCAAAAACAACGACCACTCCGCACAGTGGGCATGGATAAATGCACCCGACCGGGGGTCGGGACGCTTATTAGCCCTCCTCACGGACATTCGACATGCAGCAATCGGTACCGACCGACTCACCCCGCTGAGGGCTGATCCCTTTGGCAACCAGGCCCCTGGTGGATCCTTAGCTGTCAGAACTAACAACTTCTCCAATGATCTCGGAGATGAGATCACATAGGATCCATCACCTCTAATCAATTGCGTGGAATCCCAATCATGCCTAAACGGTTATGGGAAGGGCATAAACAACCGGTAATCACGCGCCCCAAGGCCACGTGACCCCCATCCAATGATCAGTATACATGTATCAAAGGTATGCAAGGTAAGACGGAAGAATTCTAACCCTAATTTTCGTCCTACTTATTTTCTCTTTACCTGTCCCTTCCATCTCATTCAGGGACTGACTTGATCGTCGGAGAGGGTACATCGAAAACCCTTCCGGCTCCCTTTCTAATGTGATCTACCCTCTCTTGCAGGCCCCCCGGATCTTGAAGCGGACCGATCGAGATTCGGACGCTATCATTTGGCGCCGTTTGTGGGAACGAAATTATTTTCTGGTAGCAGTGAATCAGACTAGATGGCCCGTACCAGGTCCATGGCCGGAGAAGATGTCCCAAATCACCCCCTGGGGGAAATGCTTTACCACCTCTAACAAACCATCCCCCGCCTCCATACGATCAACTTGCCGAAAGAATACGCTTGCTGGTACAGCAAATCCAACAACTCATTCAGCAAAACCAACAAGTGGTGCAATTGAACCAGGAAATGGTCCAACATTTTCGGGGGCAGGCAGAATCCCGGATCCCTTCTCGCAGCGAAAACAATAACCACACTACTCGGAGCCAACATGAAGAACCTGCAATCTCTCGCGCAATACTAGCAGTACACCCGTCGACGAACGAGGGGCGAGGGGTGCCTGTGCGGATCGAGAGACAAGAAAGAGAAGAAGAGGTAGAAAGTCGGGCAAACATAGAACCCAGGGTCCCACCCCGGGATAGCTTGATGATCCCGTAACCTCCCCGGGGGCCGGAACACTCGGTCGTCATCGCCAACAAACCACAGCAGGAGGCGATAACCCAGGCGAACGTGGAACAACGGACCATTAGTGGCAGGCTAGCCGGGGTAGCAGATGCATGAGGGAAGCCGGGCCAAGTTCCAAAGTTCACCCCCAACATCATGGGAGCCCCCATCCCCCCTAAGTTCAAAATGCCACACATAGACCAGTTCGACGGTGAGTCCGACCCCTTGGACCACCTAGACACTTATAGCTCCCTCATGCACCTCCATGCCATTCCGGAAGAAATCATGTGCCGCGCCTTCCCCACTACATTGAGAGGAGCAGCAAGGATGTGGTTCTCTAAGGTGAGGCCAGAGTCCATCGGGTCATTCGACCAACTCTGTAAAATATTTGTCCGTCACTTTGTCGGAGGGCAGAGGCATCGAAAGTCGGCAGCCTCACTCCTTCACGTTAAGCAGCAGAAGGCAGAATCCCTGTGGGAATATGTCACTCGCTTCAATCGATAAGCACTCCTAGTCGACGAGGATGAGGAGAAGGTAGTCATGGCAGCGTTCATCGCAGGCCTATCCACGTCGCGTTTCCTAGCCTCCCTTATTGAATCACCGGCAGCAGACATGACAGAACTAATGCTGTGGGCTCGGAAACACATGGACGTCGACGACGCTTTCGATGTAAGAAGATCGAAAGCCACTGAGGAGACACCCAGACTGAAAAAAAAAACTGAAGGAAATTGACCACCGACCCCAGGGTAGATTCACAGATAGGGAGCAAGCACGAAGGGTCGACCAGCCCTCGAGGAGGAGAGATGAGCCCAGGCTCGACCACTTTACCCCCCTCAATTCCCCTCTGATGCATGTGCTCATGCACATTCGAAGAGACCCGGTAGTAAGATGGCCTGGGAAGCTAAAAGGTGATCCACAAAGGCGGCCCAAAAACAAGTACTGTGAATTCCACCAAGATCATGGGCACAACACGGAGAGTTGCTTCGACCTAAAAAAGGAGGCTGAAAGGTTGATTAAGAAAGGAAAGCTAGACCAATTCCTGACGAACCAGCCACGGTGTAACAATGACCGTCGGGAGGGCCCGGGGCCCCGCAACGCCAACCAGCACAACCCAGGGCCGGAAGACGAAGAGCAGAGAGGAGGAGTCCAAAATTTTGAAGTGGGAATGATCGGAGGAGGCTACGCCGGAGGAGGCGCAACCAATTCCGCCCATATGGCCTACACCAAGAAGCTACGAACGGACCAAGGGCAACCCGACCGACAGGCTCCCTAGGATGAGAACCCGCCAGCAAGGGCACACAAGTTGACCTTTTCTGATGAGGACACCCGAACAGTGCAATACCCCCCATGACGACCCCATAGTTATCAGTGCCTTGATCAGCAATGCCATATTCAGGAGGGTATTGGCGCCATAGTCAGGAGGGTATTGGTGGACACCGGAAGCTCAGCGGACGTCATATTTACAGACGCCTTCGACTGGATGCGCATAGGGCGCGACAGGCTCACACCCTTCAACACCCCCCTTATGGGTTTCGTAGGTGAGAGGGTGTATCCTCTAGGGACCGTCCAACTGCCGGTTACGTTGGGAGATGGGCAAATCAAGGCCACCCAAATGTTAACATTCTTAGTGGTCGACAGCCCCTCGGCCTACAATGTCATTCTTGGTCGGACGGCTTAAATCGATTCCAAGCAGTACCATCGACCTACCACCTCGTCCTCAAATTTCCAGGGGAAGAAGGAGTCGGCTATTCAAGAGGAAACCAGTTATCTGCCAAAGATTTCTACATGACCTCAATGAAAGGAGGAGGCAGAGCATCATCCAGTCGGTAACAATCTCGCAGCAAGAGAAATCTACTGCCTACGGCTATGTCCGCTTTCAAACGTTTCTTTTTCACTAGTTGTTATGCATATAACGGATGTAAGCCGCCCCTATCCATTTTCTCATATATATATATATATATATATATGACAAGCGCTATTTTTATTTCCTAAATGCATGCTAGATAATGTCTGCCAGAACATGAGTGCTACGACAGCTCTACTGCGCCTATGGGCGGGGGCGGAGAACCAAAACTCCCCCCCAGGATGCCAGCCCCAGTAGCCCCACGACAGCTCTACTGCGCCTACGGGTCAGGGCGGAGAACCAAAACTCCCCTCGGGATGCCAGCCCCAGTAGCCCCACGACAGCTCTACTGCGCCTACGGG
>JAULLE010443141.1:0-10876 GCA_035668155.1 Sarracenia purpurea
AATTGGAAGGTTATATATACATAATATAAGATCAAAAATAAACCCTAGCCTCCATTCCCTCTCCTTGCCGCCGCCCCCTTCTCTCTCCTCTCTCTTGTTCATCAAATTTTGGGAGAGTTCTTGGTGTGTTTGAAGTCATACAGCTTGTCTCGGATCGGTGCCCACTCACTAGAGGCAAGAACGTGCGCGGGTCATACGTGAGAATGTCCTGGGGTCGTCTCAACGCGACGTAGAATTTTTTGTGGTGATTTTCGACAATCACACCCAGGTATTATCGCTGTCCATGTAGATTAGTACGTTGGTTTTTTATGAAAAACGAACCGTGACTCGAGTTTTCTTCAAAACGTATCGCTTCCGCATGTTTTCCAACAATAAATTGAGATAGAATGCACACTTTCTCGACCGACGGGTACGTGTGGTCCTTGTGGATTTGCCTAGGCTTTCCACCTAATGTGTGACTATTGTTAGAGTTTAGCATTGCGCTATTAGATTAGACATTCTATCATGTTAGAAAATTCATGAATTATGGTTGGTTTTGTAGTCTATTTGGACCTTCGGGGAACCCATCCCTCGGTTAAAGTCCGTGAGTTGGGTGGTTTGGCTTGGTTCAATTTGAACCTTCGGGGAACCCATCCCTTCGGTGTCAGTCCAAAGGTCAGGTGGATTGGTTGAAGTTCCAAGGGAACTATTTGGGAGCCCATCCCTTCGGAATATTCCGTATGTTGGGTGTTATGACTTGACTTTGATGACAGTAGATTGAGTATGCTACGTCGATTCGATCATGTAAGGAAGAACAAGTAAGAAGAGTATTTAAACTTTTTTTTAACTTTTTATTATGTATGGTACAGTTGCATATGCATCGGATCATTCATTTTACTTTTTTTTTTTTATCATATATCATATGAGTTTCGGCTCACGCGTTGTTAACCCAACAATGTAGGTGATACAAGTAAAGCTGTAGCTGAAGGTTAGGAAAAAGACAACTTGATGCATTCCCTGTCACATCGGATTAGGGACTCATGATCGTATTCTTTCCCTTTTTACTCATTATTTTATTTGTAGAGCAGGAAATAATAAATCTTAGTTAGATTCAAGGATTTGACATTATTTTATTTGATTTATCGAACTTGTAAGGCCTTAAGGCCCCTCTTTTCTTATTTATTTCATGATTTGCATGCTCGGTGAGGAACTTTGGGTAGTTGGAAGTTAGTAACCCGATTATTAATAAAAGTAGTACTTTATTTCCAACTCTATAGATTAATGATCATGTTTATATTGTGGGAACAAAAAGGGACCACTAAGATTTGGAAGAGAAAGGTTAATTTAAACCTTGTTCATGTTATGAATTCCATCGTTTATAAGTTAGTTTTGTTAAGTTTTATTTATAATATTGAACTTGAAAGAAGTCGATGATTGGGTTTACTAATTTAGAGACTTGTTGTGACTGTTGGAGGACTCCTTTAATATATCATGAGATTGAAATTTCCAGTTTTGAGTAGTAAAACACTGTACAACAGCTTAGTAGAATTTTTGCTTTGCTGATAAAACCGCTCGAGCGAAGGGAGGTTTGCTTGAGCAAACCTCCTGTAGCCGGACAGTGAGGAAAATTTTTGTTTTACAAATTAAATTTCTATTTGAATGTGGACTTAGCTTATGTCTTTGGGGTATTTTTTCTTTCTTAGTAGTATAATTATTAAAATAATGATTTTGGAAGTCTAATAACCTTAATTAAAAACGATGGGTTTTTGTGAAGTGCATCCTAGCCATATGATTGGACTTTTAAAGAAATCAGAAGATGAGATTTTAATTAAATAAAGATATGTTTTTAATTAATTCTTTGAGAGTCAGGGTGTGACAGTTTGGCCGCCTTGCAGTCGATGTCAAACCTCCATGAAAACACCATTGAAGGAGTATCGAAACCCCTCGAATCCAGCGAAAAAATCACGTCGAAAATCGATGTCGAAGGCCCCAAAAAATCACCCTAAAGCTGCGCCGCTATAGTAGCGCCCCTGGTGTGCCACCAGTTTTAAGACTGATTTTGACCCACTTGTAGCCCTCGTCGAACCACCATCGAGTCACCTTGATTCTAGTAAAAAAATCAAGCCGAAAAATGCTGTCGAAGTTCCCCAAAAGACTGCGTGAAGGCAACGCCCCTGCTGCCATCTTTCCGTCGCTGGAGCTTCTTCTTGTTTTTGTTGTGTTCGATTCAATCCTCGATCCGATTACTAGAATGATCCGAAAATAAATGAATGAAAATAAATATTACATTTAAATCTTATACCCTACGTCGAAGGCATACAATCAATCTACCTCGATCAAACCATCCAGGAAAAACGAAATGAATAGGATTAAAACGTAAACATACATACATTCATTCATCGACCCGCATCATAACAACATATGGCTGTAAAAAAGACGTTAGCACATACCATTTTTCATGAAAAATCCAGTCGTGGCTATGATACTAATGTCGGAGTCGTGCAGTGGAAAATTCAAAAATTTTCACGATGCGATGAATGTTGTGACGTTTTTTCACGAAAAATGGTAAATATATACTGATTTATAATATATAATCGTGCATTTGAGAAACTTGAATAATTTTATTGATTGTCGAAAACCAATTGAGATGACCCAACAATCTTCTTACGTATAACCCGATGCACAACGAAGATCTCATCGAGTGGGCATCGAACCCGGTCGAAGTATTTTTCTTCTTTAGTTTTCCCACACTTTCTCTCAAGTTTTCTCTAAAATTTCCAGGAAGAGAATAGACATGACAGAGAGAGAGAGAGAGAGAGAGAGTGAGAGAGAGAGAGAGAGAGAACCGACAATATAGGGAGGGGTGAGAGAATTAAAAGATTTGGAATTATCTCCCGATTTCCATATAACTTTAGTCCCATATGTTTTCTCTTCATTTTTCAAGTTAGAGACAATATTTTTAACCAAAAACATATCAGTCTCTCACCCATTAAGGCTGGCCACCTAGGGTGTATCCCTAGGTGTGCCATTTTCCTATATTGCCCCTGATAAACAAATTTAATTTTTCGATTATCCCGACGGAAAAATCAACAATCAAATCAAATTAATTTATTCCCGAAACTAATAAGAAATATATCCGTGCATATAATGGGTTACATGAGTGATCACGAGAAAGTATAGGATTCGGGCTAACCGTACAGGAATACCGGATTCCCCTAACTCCATCCCCGAGTTAGATCCATTCCTACATGAATCAGGACTTACTCTAGTAAAGGCCCTGACTGAACTCCCAGCCATAACTCGAATTATGTCTTGAGTTTCCAATTATCAATTGCCCGAGGTCTCCCCACGTTTAAAATATGGATTCGCGATAATTAAATAAAATTACTGACAACTTGGTTTAATTATCCTCGTATCCTTGCAACTGCGTCGTTTAACCTTTTGAATATGTCGGATCAAAAGATCCACTGGCAAAATTTGGAATAATCAATCCTATAAGCAAAGCACACGATGGAGAACTCCTCAACCTAAATCAAATGTGGTTTCCGTCAGTTGATTATCAATCATCGAACAAATGACGATAGTAGCCAATTCATCGGTAGTATTGATCTCATCGACGAAACCTTACTAATTGGTAACTCAAAACAGTGCCTATCAAATGAGCATGCTCAATCAATCATGTCAGAATTAAGAGTTCGTGTAATACATGATAATACATGATGTTGATTAATTCATATAGTCAGTATAGAATTAATCATCTTGTTGATCCCACTCAATACACTCCAAGTGTACTAACACGTCGAGTTCAAACATCGAATTCCCAAACCTGAATTCGACTCGTTCGACCTAACCAAGACCAGCTACTATAACGATGTGCTACAATCGTACAAATGGATTGTCTAAGTCTATTACGATTGTGAGCTTACCAAATATATTCTATCAGGACCTTTGATCTGATCGTCTACGCTATATACACCAAATCAAATACTAGACAGAATCCACAGAATAAACAAATATCCCTATCACATAAATATGACACATATAAATATGAACTGATATAAGCAAATTTATTCTCAATTGTTTCTCATTAATAAATCAGGGATCAAGAATAAATACGTAAAACATGGCTTTTAGTATACAAACCTAACAGGAGGACCTACCCAAAGGTACGTTCGACCCAAACCATATGCGTGCCGCTGCCTAGACGATCGGTCGTGCCAAGGCAGGTCAAGTTCGGGTTCGTGGGTCGTGGGTAAGAATGAATCTATTGGAGTGAAAAGTTCGTGGCTGTTGGGTGGTCCAACAGCTAGCCAGAACTGGATTGGTGACTATTTGGATCAGGATCAACATATATCATCTATTTATTATTATAGATATCCAATACGTTTTATTTATTAATTTATTTAATTATTTCTTTTAAAATTATCCCGTTGTAAATATATATATATATATTTATTGATTATTTTATTCATGAGTTTATAATTTGAGGCTTTCAAATGATTGTTTAAAATAATAATAATAATTAATATTTTTTGAATGAGTTAAAGTTAAGAAAAAAAAGTTATTAATGAGTTTTCTTAAAAAAAGAAAACAAAAGAAAAAAATGATATAAGAGAAAAAAAAAACAAATAAAACATGGTGGGTTACAGTCAGCGAATAAAATGGATTAACAATAAGAGAGTTAGGGTGTTTATAGCATCAGTAGAAAGAAAGGAAATGGAAGAAACGAAGGGAAGAAAAAAAATTAGGAACAGGGGTGTTGTTCCTGCGCGAAGAGAGAGAGAGAGAGAGAGAGAGAGAGAGAGAGGACCGATGCCAATGCCAACGTAATAACCACCGACGACCGTCGAAATTTAGGATTTTGGCTCGATTAAGGTAGGTTTTGGACTATCTTTGAAATTTTGATTATATATGTGATGGATTTTTTATGATTATGACATATAATTTGATATTCGTACATTTTGGATAAAACTCTAGCTTAAAAATTTAGGACATGTTGAATGTTTTTACAAATGAACAAATTGGTGAAGATAATTATGTAGAATTCCCGCAACGAAAGAGATGAAGAAGAAGTAAGAAAATGAATCATTTCGTATCACTCAAATCAGAACATTACAAGTGAATATGTACATGGCTACTAACTACGGTCAAGCCTCGAGCTAACTAACTTAACCATTTAGTAACAACCAAATACAACAAATATAACAACTCCTAACTACAAGTAGTGACAACTGGAACCTCCTCTGCATCTGTATCGGTGGATACTCTTATATCCTCCCGCAAGCTAGGGCGAGGGAGAAACAGGAGCTTGGAACGAAGCTCAAAAAATGAGTAGAAGATAGGGGTTTGTGAATAAATCAGCCACTTGATCCGAAGTAGGAATATACTTGATACAAAGTTGATTAGCAACAACCCGTTCACGAACAAAATGATAATCGACTTTGATATGATTGGTTCTAGCATGGAAAACTGGATTGGAGGAAAGGGCAATAGCCGACTGATTGTCGGTCCAAAGAACTGGAACTGAAGTGGGTAAATGTAACTCAGCAAGAAGCATTTGGAGCCAGGAAATTTCGGCTGCTGCTCGTGCCATCGAACGATATTCATCTGTATGTACAAGATTAAGAGGATTATTAACAGAAATGTGAGAAGACGAAAGTGAAAATTTGTGACATTTAGAAACACAACAATGAGAACAATTTAGTGAGTTAGACTTGTCTTTATTAGAAACTTTGAGAAGAGAAGCTAAAAGGTGAAGCTTCTGAGAAGACGGATGGCCAAGCCTCTTGTGCCAACTCATGAGAGTGGTAGCAACTAACTGGTGAGTAAGAGGACCAAAGGCTTGATAGGCTTGAGCTTTGGTTGAAGCTTTATTCAAAGAAAAAGACGAAAGAGGTAGAGGAGAGAATTGATAGAAGCCATGCCGAAAATGACCTGTATAGAGAAGGGCTTTGGTGATCTTGTCCGGAATAACAAAAGAATTAGAGTCAAAAGTAATGGAACAATTGTTATCGGTGGCAAGTTTGTGGACAGAAAGTAAATTTGATGCTATGGAAGGTACATGGAGAATAGTGTTGAGTTTAAGACAACCTTTGGGTGTGGGAAGAACACCATCTCCAGTGTGTTAAATATTAAGAGATGCACCATTACTAACTGTAACTTGATCCGGACCATTATAGGGTTGATACAAATGTAGATTTTGCAGAACATGCATCATAGGATCAGTGGTTGCGGAATCAATACACCATTGATTCGGAGGTAAGGTATTTGAACCAACAACAAAAGCCTTGCTCGACTGGGATGAATGAGAACTTGGATCCATACGAAAATGGCAGTCCACGACAAGATGATTATATCGTCCACAGATCTGACATTAAATACCATTAGCGGAGCGTGGACTATGACGAAAGGAAGAATTGTATCCTCTGGCTCTACGGCCCCGAAAATTAAAAAATCGACCTCTGTTGGATCTAAAAGAGGATCGGCCACCACACTAATTTGTAAAGGTAGACCTCTCTGAAGATGTATGGAATGGTTTTGGACCAGAATTAGCAGTATATGCAGCAGAGAGCTCGGAAGAATCTAAGGACTTCCTCTTTGCTTCAACATGGATAGATTCGACGCATAGTAGAGATGAGAAAAACCTCCATGGAAATTAGTTCTACTCGGGTGCGGATACTTGTTTTAAAGAAATCATATTCATCAGGTAATCCATTGAGAGTAAGGAGAATCAAATCCATGTCACTGACTGGAGAGCCAACTAAAGACAACTAATTTGAAATGGACTTAATTTGATCCAAATAAGCCTCATTTGTCTCAGATTTCTTGGTGAGGTTTTGAATTTTATTCTTGAGTTGCAGAATACGAGAAATGGAGAGAGAAGTAAACTTGTGTTCAATAGCACTCCATACCTCATGATTGTGCTTCAGATGGAGAACTGAAGAAAAAATGTGTGTCGAAAGAGTTGCAGTTATGAAACTAAGAAGATGTGCATATGTGGCAATCCATTGAATGTAGGCTGGATTGTCAACTTCAATGTTGTTTGATTGTACAATCTTGGAAGGAGGACACGGTATCGAACCATCAATATAACCAAGAAAACCCGTAGCACGCAAAAAATTAAGTATTTGATGTTTCCAAACAATAAAATTTGATGAATCGAGTTTTATCGTGACTAACAAGTTTAGATTCGACACAAGAATAGAGAGATTTGAAGAAACGGAACTTGAAATAGGCGGATTCGAAACTCTTGTACTGGAAATTGATGCCATAAGGTTGATTCGCAATCGTATCTACAGTAGCAATCATAGAAATGAAGATCAAGATCAAAAACGTTGTAATTGAAATCAAGATTGTGGCTCGGTGAAGCTAGAGACGAAAAATTGCGATGTTGCGAACTCAAGAAATCGAAATCTAGGTTAACGATAGAAAACGAAATCGCAATCGCGATATTAAGAAATTAGGGCTAGAGAAAGACGAAGACTGAAGAGAAGATCAAACAGACCAATTGATCGAGGCAAGAAAGATAGATCGAGAGCTCAGTGGAGCACGAAGGCTCTAATATCATGTAGAATTCTAGGAAACGAAAGAGATGAAGAAGTAAGAAAATGAATCATTTCGTACCACTCAAATCAGAACATTACAAGTGAATATATACACGGCTACTAACTACGGTCAAGCCTCAAGCTAACTAACCTAACCATTTATTAACAACCGAATACAACAAAAATAGCAACTCCTAACTACAAGTAGTGACAGTTGGAATCTCCTCTGCATCTGTATCGGTGGATACTCTTACAAATTATCTAGTGAAAACATAAATTGTCAATTTAATAGGATGTGTAATTATCAGAACAAGTTAGAATGTTTCTTTGTAGGTGTTGAACTCTATGTTCAGAAATCTTTTATTTGCAATGTTAAATGACCTATTGCATGCGTGAATGCAATGGGCTCCAGAAAGCTCATAAACAAACTTTTGGATAAAGTACCAAGGTTAATAGAAAAATCAGCTTTTCTTTAACCGACTATACTTTTTGATTCCTTACTACATGATGACTACTGATCTATACTTGATACACAATGAGCCTGTTAGGTCGAAAACTTTTGGAAGTAAATCTGATTATGTAGGGTTACTAGATTCTGAAACTAATGGAATTATGGAAGTATCCTTGGAACATCACCCAGTAGGGTGGTAACAATTTGGAAAGAATTCACTAGAAGATTTGGTTGTTTTAAATACACTAGTATAGTTACATCCTAAGGAACTTATTTTGCCAATCAAAAAACCATGGAGTGTCACAACATATTGTTGATGTGTTATGAATAAAATACATATTATGGTTATAGATGTTCACTTTTGGAATAAAATGTATTTTTTTAAAAAAAAAAATCCAAGTAATGTGTGGTGGGTTGGAATGGTTGAAAGATATGAATTAATATTGGGACTAAGAATGATTTTATGAGAATTGGAGTATTGTATTTTCTTTTTAAGATTAACTTGTTAAGAATTTGTGATTTTGAGTTAAAGCTTTAACTCAATTGGTAACTATGACAATGGAACCTGCGGGAGTTAAACTATTTAGGCAATGAAATATATAAGATGGAACACGTAAATTTTGTTGCAGACTTGCGGGTTGATGGTTTATGAGATTAGGGTCATATTCAAAGTTTAATTTTATAAATTGGGAATTTTTGATGACCGCAAATCTTATTATGATTGTTGATGGGGATGGAGATAACACGGGCCTAATAGTCCCAAGGAGCCCGAACTGATCGTAGGGCCCAAGGCCCACTCTAAGTAGGGCAACGCCCAAGGCCCACTCTGGGTAGGGCACCGCCCAAGGCCCACTCCAAGTAGGGCAACGCCCATAAGCTATAAAAAGAAGGGAATGGGCTCTCTCAAAAGGCATGCTCTAACAACCCTCTGTATCTCTCTCTCAAGCTCCCTGCACCTCCCTGGTTATTCTCCTCCTACTGAGCTCTCTCATGGCTCTCTCTCAGATTAACCACTGTACGCCCCTCTCTCCCTATATATATATATCTCTCTCTCCTACACGGCACACACGAAGGCCCTAATATTTCATCTCTGAATAGTGATCTGACTTGATCGTCGGAGGGTCTTCGGCCGGCACCGCACCGGTGTCCCAAGACTAACTCCTTGTTTTGCAGGATTCCGAGGACGGACGGGGGAGAACCAGATTTGGACGCTATCATTTGGCACCGTCTGTGGGAACGTATAAATTTTATTGATCGACGACCCGACCTCGCCGTTCTCCCCGCCTCCTACGGAATCCCCACAGAGGAAATCAACGAAAACTCAAAGGCTCTGATCCAAAGCCTCTTGCGGGAACAGAAACCCTACAGGACCAAGAGAGGGTGAAGAAAATAGAAAAATGGGAAAAATCCCCATGTCCAGCGGCATCATGAAGAGCTTAAATCAAAAGGGGACTATAAAACCCTAGATCTGTCTCACAGCTGATAGAGGCTCATGGAAAGATAAAATCGCTCAAACCCCAATGGAATTGCTCTGGTGCGGGAAAAAAGTTTCTTTTCAGTACTTGCATTTTGCACAGATCAAACGAAGCCTAATAGGTGAAAAGGGAGCAAGTACAGTAAGGGGGGAGAAGAAGAAACGCAGAGAGGAGTGAAGGGGAGAAGAAGGGTCCCTAAACCCGAACCCCGTCCGGTCCACCACCGTAGCACCGCCGTGCGTCTCCTTCACTGGTGACGGCGCCGCCTAAGACGCGCCCTCTCCATTGCACCACCACCGGTGTGGACCAACTCTTCTTCCTTCGACACCCAGCACTAGGCCGGCGTCGAGCCGCCCATCATCTCTAACTAGTCCGGCAACACCATCCAAGGTGAGCCTCTGACTACCGACTGCCACCAGTGACTATGCCGTCACTGAGATATGAGTGCTCAAGACCAAAGGGAGATTCAGGAGTGTGAGAGAGAAACGTGGGTTTACCGGTCTTGACGATTAGCCTTTCTTTGGTACACTGAGCCTCTCAACACCTGGGCTTCATCGTCTTCTACCCTAACCCCATCTCCGGCGCACCGCGCCTTTCGTCTCCGACCATTGAAGCTCAAAACTCAGTGCGGACACCGAACATGTTAGTGGAATAGGTAAGTGGGATAGGCTAGTCGAGCCAGTTTTGACAACCAGATCATTGGGTTCCAAACCACTCCTCATCGCCGAGCAGAGCACCCAGTCTGATCTGAGTCCAACCAATGTTCGGCAGCTCAGCGTCGGTAACCCATGCTCGGATCATCGAATAATCGGGAAAAATCGACCGGGAAAAACTGATCGGGAATGTTTGATCAGGAACGACTGATCGGCTTCAACTTCTCGATCACTCATCTTATGCCCAACAGATCTACACAACTCGGCTCTTCTCCAACTGGATACACACAACGAAAATGCCCTAGGAGGGACAGAGAGTCAGCACCTTCTCCTTCGTTATCTTAAAAAAGGGCTTCAATCGAGCCTCAGGGTCTCGAGCTTCGGCGTAGTACAGTGCGGGCATGAGGGAGTCAACCGCTCTGTGTTGCGAACCTGGTGTTTTGCAGGACTGTTATGGATGCTCTAGGGAGCCATTAGATGAACAAGTGCTCCGAAGGAGGGCTTAAACCTCCATCCTGGGGATAAGTATTTGATGGAAATCATTACATCGGTGAGATTGAAATGCTATGTTGCGATCGAGTTCTAGCCATTAGTTAATGTTCAACTATATTCATGCACATCTGCAAATTTTGCTGTTTACACAGGATTGCTTTTACCCGGTGATCGAATAATGGGATTGGATACCCCTTCTGGTGGAAACACCAGCCATGGCTACTATACACCTAATGGTAGGAAACTGTCTGGGGCTTCCATTTTCTTTGAAAGTCTTCCGTA
>JAULLE010444239.1:725-10875 GCA_035668155.1 Sarracenia purpurea
TCACCAGATTCTTGTCATAGAGAAATCTCTTAGGAGGATCCACAATCCAAAAAGGTGTCATCAAACTTCCTTCCTAAGGAACCAAAACAACACATCAAAGAGAATCCAAGTCGTACCACAGCTACTGTACATCTACTAGGTCAACAAACCCATCAATCTCTTGTCGGTTCTCACAATAGACATGTAACGCTCATTGTCAAATTGACACGTCCTACAAACACGTACTCTTGGTACAACATACTGATCCCAAACAGGATACTTGCGACGAGGCAACGTCATCCTAGTCACTCTGGACATCTCACTCTCAAAAGGAGGAAACTCTTAGATAAGGAATCTGCCCTAAGGGGTCACATCACGTCATCATCACACTCCCGTCCACTATCTTCCCATCCACGTTCCATCATACGAAGCGCTCCCGTTCATACTCACGCAGCAGTACATGGCTCATAACGCAAAAACAAGGCACAAGAATGTATGGCTCACGATATAATATGGCTCCCGACGTGTGAACCACCACATCTACACAAATCGTCTCAGGTAACCTCCTAACTCATAGATCTACCCACTCTCAGATAACCATCACTATCCTACTCTCACAGGTAAGATACTTGCTATCTGAGAAATAACAAGTCTACCACAACACATGTTAACATATATACATGTAAGCATGCCAACATATCATCACATACCGAGGATGCTAATTGGAGTGATACCTGAATCCGAACAACTCGCCTGAATTTCAAATTAGAATGAGCATTCACGACGCGCCTTTCCAATCAGATTCCCAAGATAGTTAATTGAATGTCAAAGGAAAGAAATATCATCCGTAAAGTCCTACCTCCATACCCACATAATCACGCAGCATGCGTAGTAAATCACACCGCATCACAAGCACACAAGAACACTCAAGACATGAATCCAATATGCAAGTCAACCCTCTCGGTATAACACACAACCCTTCCTATGCCCTAAGGTATTCAAGCCTAGCGCTTTGATACCATCTGTAACGCCCTGATCTTGGATAATAATAAAAACCTAAGGAGATACAAAAAATGAAAGCTCTGGCTGAATCTTTATTTCTCGAAACATCTGTTTAAAATAATAAAATATATTTCCTTTAAGGAACATCAAAACGGTGGAAAATATTCTAAATATTTTTGAGAAATTTTGATAGAGTTTCCCTTGTTTTTTGACTATCCTCAAAAGAGCAGTAACTTATATACAAGTAACAACAATAATCCACAAATCCGATCCAGGGCATCCAACAAACTACATCAACATACACCCCTATCTGCCAATTCTACTCAACCCAATAAAAGGAAAACAATAACTACCATCCCTATGATGTCTCATATGCATACAATTGAATGAAATATTGCCTAATGGCCACACATTTATCCCACTACAGAATAAAATGGAAACTAATATGCATTCATCTGAAATAGGAGAACAACGGCATAAAATAAATAACATAGCAGCTGAAAGCCCTTGCTTTCCCCGTCCTTGCTTCAATGTCCAATGCTTCTCTGCTCAACCTGAAAAATGTTAACAGGGCTGAGCCCTAGTAGCAGGATAATAAACGAAATAAATCCACATCATGATATGAAAGAATGGCATGCGATAAGTACAAGTCATAGCCATAAAGGTAACATGGTACACTTTTCTCAAAAATATTTTATATCACATGCCCAATTTTCAATTGAAAAACAACCATATTACAAGTGAAGCATTTAGGCACTACAAGTCCATACTCAGAATCCAAGTCCAACATTTGTTATAAAGCAACAACTATATGTAAATTTCATAAGACATACGAAAATCACATAAGGCGTTTTTTCAAAGATTCATGTTATTGCATACTCAATTTTTTTATGAAACCAATGCATAGTGAATGATGCAACACCCATCACAGCCCCACAACTCCATACACCAGCTCAATTTTACAACCAGTGGACTACGGGTTGAAGGCTTGGCTTACCTAATCCGAGCATAATTTTACAGGTTGGGGCCTGAAGGCTTGGTTGACCTTCAAAATTCGAGCACAACTTTATAATCCAAGAACCATGGATTGAGGGCTTGGTCGACCATTTCCGAGCATAATTTCCAAACGAATGGGTTTGGGGGCTTTGTCGACCATTGTTTCGAGCACAACTTTAAAATCCAACCGACAATGGATTGAGTGCTTGGTCAACCCGATTTCAAGCACGACTTCGCAAACCCGAGGTTCGAGAGGTTCGGTGGACCTCCACCTAACATCACATTGCATGCATGCTCACCATGCCAACACTATAACTCATCCATGAACAACCCCACGTCATGACATGAATGCACCAAATGCGAGGATTGGCATTAAATAATGCACAACCAATCTTTACCCAAAAAAAATGCACAACCAATCATCCAACTACATAATTCCATCATCAAAGATAAAGGCTATTATAAGTGAGAATAAGAATCTTCAAGTGCTTCAACCAAAACTCAACCATAAACAACCCCATATCAGGACATGGATGCACCCAATGCTAGAATATGCATTAACCAATATATGATCTATCATTCAATCACACAATCAATCCACAAAATACCGAGGCTATTATAAGGGAGCCTGATCGGCACTCAAAAGTGACGATTTAATCCCGCTATTTACACTAGGTTATCCCCGAGATGTTATTTAATTTTGTGTTTTTGTAGTGTTTTTGTGTTTAGACAGGTTATGGAGAAAAAATGCGAAACTACATCAAAATAACCACTAAATATGCAAACAAACAACCCAATATCAAAAGTGAAGAAAAAGTCCATAATCAAGACAAACCCCATTCGGACACTCCTCATCTTTCCGTCCGGATGCTATCACCCAGCACCATCGCGACGCACGGCCATTCCTGTCAGGACATTTTCGGCCACTTCCATCTGGACAATGTCGCCATTCCCGTCCGAACACCGATGGCGATCAAGTCTTAATCCGAGAAGGATTCCAACTTCTAGAACTCTATAAACAGACCCCGACCCCCCTCCTTTCTGACATCTAAGTTTTTCCCCCTCAAATCCTTTATTCTTCTAAAATCCTATTTCTGACCCCTCAGAGCTAGTACTGCAAGGTCTGAACCTCGACGAGGAGCTACCGACGCTACCCGATAACAACTCGAAGATGGTTTCTACCCCAACCATGCATGGCTAAGGTCCCTTTATTACCCCGGGTTCAGATGAAATCCGAGTTTGGTAATTTAGGAGTAGATTGACTGTATTATTTTATTTTAACCTTTTGTAATAGATTTGTTATGTAACATTTTATTCCACGATGGTTGTTGATCATTGGAAAATTCATATTTATCTAATTTAATTTATATTTCATCTAATCTTTCTGTGATTGAATTAAATGAGTGTTGCATAACTGTGCTTTATTTTTATTCGAAAATTAAATATGAGACATTCTATGCCGTGGATAAGATGAGTCGTAGTCTAGATGATCCATGCTATAATCTTTGATATGGTATGCATTATTTAATATTTTGGATTTTAATTGTTAACATGAGATATTTTATGGTATTGACGAGACGGATTATACTCTGGACAGTTCATGCCAATGTTTTAGATAGAATATGCCATGTTTGCATGTAAATTTATTTTTCTTGAATTCTATACTGGTCATCTCATAGTAGGATTTGAATATGTTAAATGCTAACTAAAATAAGTAGTTAATTGAAACTAGAAAACTAAATGGAGGTGGATTCCAGCATGAGGTAGATCCTCTCTCAACTTAATCTCTTAAACTTAGTCTGTTAAGCTTAGTTTAATTTAGCTAGAAGTAGAAGTACTTAATTAAATATTCTTTTTAAAATATAAAAAATCAATGATTTGCTTTAATTAGATTAAAATATTTTGGGATTAAATAATTTGTGATTTTACATCTGTTTGCCAATATTCCTCGTGGGAACGATCCTGATTTACCACTAGCTACTTGTTAGTGATAAATCTTAGTAATAAAATTGATACGGGACGACACGCGTCAGTTTTTGGTGTCGTTGCCAGAAAATATCACGGAAAAGTATTTTTCAAACCATCATTTAATCTGAAAATATCTTTATTTAATTATTTACTTTTCTTTTTCACCTCTAGTCTTCAGATTTTTCATTTTACTATTGCAAAATAGAAAATTGTAAAATATAAGATCACCGCCTTCCATCCAGATGATCCTATTTCCGTCCGAACTTCGATGGGTTACAGTCCGAACTCAACTTATTACATCCGAACGCTTTTCCCTCATTCCATCCAGACTCTACCTTCCTCCATCCGGATGGCTCTCCATCAGCAGGTCATCTTTTTTCCTTCTCTTTCTAGTTTTTAGTGTGTGGTTGGTCGCCGCTCCTTGGTGTGTGACGTAGCACAATTTGATTCCAAAATTGAACGCACCTGTAAGCATAACCGAGTGATTGCAAGGGCATCCCCTTTCCTCCGATGTCCCGCACCTCTCCACACACCCACTAAGGCTGACGATCGGAATGCTAACCCTGCTAGGAATCAGCAAAATGAGCAAGCCGAACAAGATGACATTGAACTCAAGGCTTTGATGAAATATTACATTCCAACGACCTACGAGTCTACAACTTGCATGGCACCACCCAACACTTGGAATGGTAACTATGAGATAAGACCTAATATGTTGTAACTACTGCCCCTGTTTCACGGACACAGTAGTGAGGACCCCTATAACCATATTGACGAATTCTTGAAAATATGCTCAACCATCAGAATTAACAGTCTGCCTGAAGAGGCCAAACACCTGAAGTTGTTCGCATTTTCACTCAGAGACAAGGCCAAACATTGGCTCAAGTCTCTGCAAACTAATACAATAACAACTTGGGCTAAGCTTCAACAGGAATTTCTCTGCAAGTTTTTCCCCATCGGTAAGACCAATCTAATCTGCCGAGCATAACGAGTTTTACTCAACTGGAAGGTGAGACATTTCATGAAACCTGGGAAAGACTTCAGGAACTTAATAGGAGTTGTCCCTACCATCAAGTCCCAAAATGTCAACTAGTTCAGAGTTTCTAAGAAGGTCTATCGTCCCAACATCGTCAATACGTTAACGCCTCACGTGGCGGCGCATATATGCCGAAGAATGAGACAGACGCTTGGATACATTTAGAAAAGTTGAGCGAAAACTCATAACATCAAGCGTCAGTCTCACGCACTGATAGGGCGGTAACTTAGAAAACCTGAGGACTTTATGAGGTCAGTCAAAATGTCAGTCTTTCCAACCAAGTAATGTCCCTCACAGAGAAGCTTGATAAACCATTGACCAATGGCTTACCTGTAGCTCAACATCCACCAACCCTGCAAGAAGTATGTTCCTTGTGTGTGAGCCCCGTGCATTTTGTCACCGAGTGTCCAGCCGCTGAATAATCTCCTGATTTCGTCCAAGAGCAAGTTAATATTGCTTAAGGATTCTCCCGACAAGGAAACGACCCATATTCCAACACCTATAACCCTGACTGGAGAAACCATCCTAATTTCGGGTGGAGAACTCAACAACAATCAGCCAAACCTAGACAAACTCAGGCACCTAGGCCCACTTACAACTCCTACAACCAATAGGCGTACTGTCTCCCACATCAAGCACCTACTCCACCTCCTTGAGCCTCAGGCTTTGAGGAAACTATGTTGAAAGCTCTGATGAACATGGATGTAAAAACATAACTTTTGAGTTCTCACTCTCAGTCTGTCTCTAAGATAGAAACCCAAGTAGGAATGATTTCCGTAGCACTTAACCACCGAGAGGACGACAAACTACCTAGTCAGTCAGTGACAAACCCCAAAGGCTAGTTTGTAATCGATAGCAGCTCTAGTAGCAGTGGTGTATACCATGAGCAAGCAAAGGTTGTCATGACTCTAAGGAGTGGAAAGGAGCTAGAAGCCCAGCCATTACCTAGAAAATCTCTGCCAATACCAACCGTGACACTAGTGGAGAAGTCTGATGACTCCAATATTACACAACCTACACATGAGCAGTCAGCACCAGCTGCTGCTACACCACCACCTAAAGATGCATTCGAGGAGGCACTTATAGCCCCTCTAGTTATTCCCAAGAAACCTAAGGCACCATTCCTATCATGCCTAGAACCACAATCTCCTCAACACAAGAAGGGACCACCAATGACTGACGTACTTTAATTATTCGAGCAAGTCAAAATCAACATACCCCTTCTTGACGCTATCTAACAAGTTCTGTCTTATGGTCAGTTTTTAAAAGACCTATGTACTCAAAAGTGAAAGATGAAAACAAGCAGACCCAGGTAAGTACTACAAACCGAGCATGTTAGCTTAGTCCCTAGCAATGACTTAGTCCCGAAGTTGAAAGACCCAGGGATACTGACTATCTCTTATGTGATCAGCGATTACTAGATCGACCATGCACTATTGGACTTAGGAGCTAGAGTGAACCTCCTCTCGTACTTCGTATATGAGCAATTTAGACTTGGAGAGTTGAAATCAACCCCTGTAACATTACAGCTAGCAGATAGGTCAGTTAAGATTCCCTGATGCATAATTGAAGACATGCAAGTCATGGTCGTCATGTTTCTATTCTCTATTGAATTTATAGTGCTAGACACCGAACCAAATACCAATACGAGGAGACAAATGCATGTCATTCTTGGACACTCCTTTTTGGCCCTAACACTTTCATCAATTGCCAAACTGTGGTAATGGATGTCTCTTTTGGCAACACGAAGTTATGGCTTAATGTGTTCCATGCCTCTCACCACTCAACAATGAAAGTTGATTGCTTCGTAATTGACCAAATTAATGAGGCAACACAGTAGGCCCTTTCTTCAATTTTTACCGACGACCTCCTGGAAGCCTGTTTTGCTTACTTTGGGGAGGATTTCTTAGAAATTGACCCAACCATCAACGAATCCAACACTAAGCTTGAAAGGGATGACTACATAGACACGCCTC
Organism: Sarracenia purpurea; assembly: GCA_035668155.1. Classification (NCBI taxonomy): domain Eukaryota; kingdom Viridiplantae; phylum Streptophyta; class Magnoliopsida; order Ericales; family Sarraceniaceae; genus Sarracenia; species Sarracenia purpurea. The sequence continues at coordinate 7,683 of JAULLE010444239.1, forward strand.
TATGGGTGTCTCGATTCGAGGAGCTGTCACCGCTTTCATTAATACCAGCTATCCCATCCCTAGAAGCCTCACCTGCGCTTGAGTTAAAGCCTCATCCAAGCTCACACAAGTATATATTTCTTGAACCCAGTAGTACCCTACGAGTCTTTATTGCCTCTGACATAACGCATATGCAAGAAGTGCAATTAACTAATCTCCTCAAAGCACACAAGGGAGCCATAGGTTAGACAGTGGCAAACCTGAAAGGAATCGATCCTTATATCTGCATGCATCGCAACCACTATGAGTATGATGCTAAACATACTCGAGAAATGCAACGAAGAGTGAGTCCTAATATGAAGGAAGTTGTTAAACAAGAAGTAGTGAAGCTTCTAGATGCGGGAATTATCAACCCGATCTGGAACAGTAAATGGGTGAGCCCAACGCAAGTTGTACCAAAGAAATTAGGGCTCACCGTGGTGCTCAATGACAAAGGAGAGTCTATCCCAATGCGCACAACTACTGGTTGGCGAGTTTGCATTGACTACCCTAAGTTGAACGCTATGACAAGGAAGGAAAACTTTCCTCTCCCATTAATTGACCAAATCTTAGAGCGTTTACCAGGACAAAGATATTATTGCTTTTTGGGTTGCTACTCCGGCTATAACGAGGTACCCGCATACCCCGAGGACCAAGAGAAGACAACTTTCGCCTGCCCATTTGGCACATTCACCTACAAGTATATGCCTTTTGGGCTATGCAATGCACCTGCCACCTGACAAAGGTGTATGAAGTTTATCTTCTCTAACATGGGGAAGAAATTCCTTGAAGTATTCATGGATCACTTCCCCGTGTTTGGCTCTTCATTCGAAGATTGTTTCTCAAATCTAACCCTAGTACTCAAACGATGTCAAGAGACAAACCTGGTGCTTAGCTGGGAGAAAAAACACATCATAGTCCAGCAAGTGATCGTGTTGGGGCACATAGTCTCCAAACGCGGAATAGAAGTGGACAAAGCCAAATTCGACCTTATCTTCAAACTAACACCACATACGACAGTAAGATAGATCAGATCATTCTTAGGTCATGCTAGATTCTACCATCACTTCATCAAAGACTTTTTCAAAATCTTAAAGCCCCTTTGTAACCTCCTCGCTGAGGAAGCTACAATGAACTTTGATGAAAATTGTATGCGTGCCTTTGAAGAACTCCGAGATGCTCTATCTTCCGCACCGATTATGCAGTCACGAAATTGGCCTATACCATTCGAAATCATGTGTGATGCCTCTGACTATACTGTTGGAGCGGTAGATAAAGAGAGAATAAAGTCGCTCATGCTATCTACTACGCCAGTAAAACTGTTAATGATGTGCAGTTGAACTACACAACCACTGAAAAACAGCTACTAGTAGTAGCTTTTACATTGGATAAGTTTAGATCGTACCTACAAGGATCCAAAGTTATTGTCTACACTTACCATGCTGCCCTTCAACACCATCTGGCCAAGGAAGACATAAAGTCACGACTCATTCACTGGATCCTACTCCTACAGGAATTCGATCTAGAGATTCGCGATAAGAACTGAACCGAAAGTTTTGCAGCCGATCATCAATCCCATCTCCTAGTCCAGTCCTTCAGTGACCACATACACGTGCGAGACTCATTCCCCAATGAGCAACTTTTCATGGTCACCACCGTCTAACCGCCCTGGTTCGGAACATAGTCAACTACTTAGCAGTGGGTCGAATCCCTAACGACTGGTCTAAGAAACAAAAGGACTGGGTTTTCTCACAAGTTAGATACTACTTTTGGGAAGAGCCAGAGCTCTTCAAATATTGCTCTGACCAAGTTATACGACGATGTGTTCCTGAGGAAGAGGTGGATAGCATTCTCAAGTTCTGTCACTTGTTAGCCTATGGTGGGCATTTTAGTGGTAAGAAAACAACAGGCAAAGTACTCCAATGTGGATTTTACTGGCCTACACTCTTCAAAGATGCCCACGACTATTGTAAAAGATGCCTACGATGCAAGCAGATAGGCACAATGATTGCCTAGGACATGATGCCCCAGAACCCTATTCTGATTGTTGAAATCTTTGATGTTTGGGAAATCGACTTTATGGGCCCACTTCCACTATCGTTTGGATGCGAATACATCCTTGTAGAAGTTGATTATGTCTCAAAATGGGTCGAAGCCGTAGCCACAAAATCAAATGATCACAAAGTAGTGATTAAATTCTTGCAAAGTGATATCTTTTCTCAATTTCATTTTCCATGGGCCATCATTAGTGACGACGGTACGCACCACATGAACAAGTATTTTTTGTCCCTCCTTTGATGCTATTCGATTCAACACAAGGTAGCCACTCCCTATCACCCACAAACTAGTGGCCAAGTCGAGGTGTTAAATAGGGAAATTAAAAATATTTTGACAAAAACCATCTGCCCTAATAGAAAATAATGGTCTGGTAGGATGGATGATATCCTTTGGGCATATCGTACTGTGTACAAAACTACAATTGGAATGTCCCCGTATCGCTTAGTCTTTGGAAAGTCGTGCCATTTTCCAGTAGAGCTAAAACATAGACAATATTGGGTAGCCAAAATGCTTAATTTCGACATGCCAAATGCCGACAACCACCGACAATTGCAGCTCAGTGAGCTAGAGGAACTTTAAAACGAGGCATACGATAATGCCCGAATCTACAAAGTGCGAATGAAAACATTCCACAGTAAGCATAATCATAGGAAGACCTGCGCACCCAACGAAAAAGTCTGGATGTTTAATGCCAAGTGAGGACTGTTTCTAGGCAAACTCCAATCTATGTGGGAAGGCCCATATGTAGTGACCCGTGTCTACCCACATGGTGCATGCCAGTTGCTCAATCCTAAAACTACAAATTTCTTGCAAGTAAACAGGAAAAGGTTAAAACCTTACATCGATGGAATATCAGTAGACCTAGAATCCAAGTCAATTGATGTCTCCGACCCTACCATGATAGTCGAATAATCGACTGGCCAAGTTTAGCTGAAGACGTTAAACTTAGCCATGTATAGGAGGGAACCCTGTAAGGACCTGAACCAAGATTACATGTGCGACGTCGTTAGGCACGTTTTGGGTAACCTTGGACTGGGTGCTTGGTGTAACCGATCGTGTAGTCGTTAATTACGGGTTACCCGTTTGTTTTATAAATTATACCAAGATCCACTACTAA
>JAULLE010445344.1:0-10873 GCA_035668155.1 Sarracenia purpurea
CCCCCTTTCTACGGGGAAATCGACAAAGGACGTAGCACGACATGCCTTGGAGCAAATCTTTGCCTCCCCATTTACTAGGGAAGTGGACGAGATGGAGCCTCCACGAAAGTTCCAAGCACCGAGACTCAACCTGTATGATGGAAGGATGGATCCCATGAGTCACATTCGCCACTTTAAGCAGATGATGGCTCTATGGAGCGGAAACAATGTTATGATGTGCAAGGTATTCCCCTCGAGCTTGGGGAGGCCGCACTGAGATGGTTTGACAAGATCCCGCCAGGAACAGTGGGAAGCTGGAAGCAACTGGCTTGGTTCTTCGCCACGCAATTTATCACCAATAGTAGACAGCCCAATGAGATCAAGTCTCTTATGCATATGAGAATAAACAGCAACGAGACGCTAAGGTAGTATGCTTCGCGATATTGGGAGGCCTACAATGAGGTGGATGAGATCATTGAGAAACTCGCGGTGGCATCATTTAGGCTTGGACTAGACTGTTTGCACAAGATCAGGAATTCCCTCACTAAGAAACTGTGCTCAAACATGATCGAGTTCATGCAGCGTATAAACTAAAATGTAAAGGTGGATGAAGTTTTAAAGGGATTGACCATGGTAAAGCTCATGAAGCCTATCCGATCATTTGCACAAGCAGACAGAAAATCCTCAGACAAGAAGGGTGGAAGAAAAGACCGAAGGAGATATGGTTAAGATAGAGAAAGGACGTACACAACTTTGTAGGGATGGGCCACTACAAAACCAACAAAATCAATAGAACCCGCGTGGCCAAACGAGCACATAGGCATTTATCGTGTTCAAGGAGCTACTCTTCAGAATCCTGGACAAAATCAATGATAAGGCATGGTTCGAGTGGCCACCCAAGATGATCAGGGGTCCGTGCAAGTGTAATGATAAGGTGCATTGCTCATACCATAGAGACCACGAGCATCTCACGAAAAATTTCCCGCAGTACAAGCGGTTCCTCAAAGAGCAGGTCAAGTTCAGCAGACTTGACCACTTTGCCGACTAGGAGAAGACCCAAGCCGAATAGCATGCTACCACCCAACCAATCCAAATCGTGGCGGTGGATATTTTATAGGTACCATCAATGTCGTCCATGCCACGGGGTGACTGCCCATCTACCGAAAGGTAGTGACCCTATATAGTTCTTGAGAACTCTAACCCCAGCCACACGGGTCTGATTCTCAAATTCTTGATGGGGGAAGGCCTCTCCAAGGACGAAAAGTGTCAGAAGCCCCCCTCTTGCATGAGAAACCCGTTGAAGGGCTGAGTTCGATCACAAGCCCGAGGTCGCTTGCTCTACAAAGACTCTCTAAGGCCCCCAATAATAAAGAACTTCCCATTAAAGTGGCAATAACCCCAACATCGTCTGAGGCTTGGACCTCGCGAAAAGACATAAAGACCAAGCACTACGATCAGAGGGGCGTCCCACCAATAGGAGCTAACGTGATTCTGAAACGATCGGGTCCACTCCTTAAAATTTCAGATCGAGAGGCTTATCCTTAGGGAAATTCTACTCAATGCAAAGGATCCTCTTGAGGCCGAGCTTGACCCGACTAGGAAAGGCCCATACGAGGAGGATGTTATTGATGTCAATTAGGGCATACCGCTTGGAAACATTGGAGGGGAGACCGATCTCAAAGTCAGGAAATGCACAGAATCTAAGAATCTTGTATCATTAAATTGTATTCATTTGATGTAAAATCTCCCAAATTTAATGAAAATTCATTGCACGTATTCCAACGATTCGATATCGCCATGGATGAATTGTTAGGATTATATACTAAAAGTCATTTTTTTGTATTTCTTTTGTTTATGTGATCTTTGATCCCAGGATAATTAATGAGAAATAATTGAGAATAATATACTTATATCATTTCATATTTATATGTTTCATATTTATATGATGGATGTTTGCATTGTCCATATATTCTATCTAGTATTTGGTTCGGTACATGAAACGTGAAAAATCGGATCTTTGGTTATGACAGAATATATTTGGTTGGCTCACAATCGCAATGGAATTGGACAATCCATTGGTACGATTGTAACACATGGTTATAGTAACTGGTCTTGGCTAGGTTGAATAGTTCGGATTCGGGTTTGGAAACTCAAAGTTCAAGCTCGATGTGTTAGTACACTTGGAGTGTTTTGAGCGGGATCAAGGGGATATTAAATTCTGTACTAACTATATGAATTAATCTGCATCCCGTATTATCATATATTGCACAAACTCTTAATCCCAAAGTGATTGATTGATCATGCTCATTTAATGCGCAATACTTTGAGTCATCAACGGCTGAGATTTCGCCGATGATATCAATCGGACTAATGAGTTGGGTACTGTCATTATATGTTTGATGGTTAATAATCAGTTGACGAAAACCATGTCCGAATCAGGTTGAGGAGTACTCTCTCGTGTGCTTGGCTTATAGGTTTGACTATGCCAGAATCTTTCAAGTAGATCTATTAATCTGGCATACTCAATAGGATAAGTGGCGTGATTGTGAGGATAAGAGGATAATTGAACCGGGTCATCAGTAACCTAATTTAGTTATCAGGAATCCATATCTTAAACGTGGGGAGATTTCAGTACAATTGATAATTGGAAACTCGAGACATAATTTGGGTTAGGACCGGGAGTTCAATTAGGCATTTAGTGGAATAAGCCTTGATTCATGCAGAAAATGATCTAAGTCATGGATGAAGTTAGGGATATCCATATTTTTTGTGTTGTTAACTTAATTCCTATACTTTCTCATGATCCCTCGTGTAGCCCATTATACAGATGCTAATATTTCTCATTGGTTTCGGGATTATTTATTTTAATTCAATTATCGGTTTTTCTGCTGGGGATAATCGGGGATTAAAATAAATTATCGGAGGGCGTTATTGGGAATTGCCCCACCTAGGGAATTTAATTTTGATTTTGTTCAAAAATCTTGTTTTATTTTGGATTGATAAGAATAACAAAAATGGAGATTTTCAAAATAAGAAGATTAGAGATTTTTTAAGAATTCTCCTATATCTCTATCTCTATCATTATTGCCCCCACCCCCTCTCTTTGGTACATTGTTTGCTGGATTTTTTCGCAAAAATATTGAGTGTGTGAATTTAAGAAACCAAAGGGAGAAATACATCACGAACGGGAACGATGCCCACTCACTGTGTTCGCGCAGTGCGTCCGGAAATACGTGAGAAGATCACGTGGTCTTCTCAGATTATTTTTCGACAACAAGAAACTTATTTCAATAAGCTTCTATAGGTATATATATATATTATTTCCATAATATATAGATGTTTTTCATGAAACTCGTATTGACGTTCTTATCGTCTTTCTTTCCACAGTGCGACCCCAACATAGGGCTCGTTGAAATCGACATTCATGCCAACGAGGGCACTTCAGCTACAATACTCATTTTCTACACCTGGTCCTTCGGCCAGCATTCCATCTAGCTCCTCATCCCCTAGCCTCCACTATAACTATAACTTCCCAGATATGATGCAGGGAGTAATGCAAGCTTAGGTACAATATTGATGGCATTATCCAGTTCATAGTCACAGTAGAGGAACACTGAGCCCCCTGAAGCACCTGTTGTCGTTTTTAGTCAGGCACCCAATTAGTCACATATTATGCAGGCACACATCTCGTAGCTTATGGAGTAGGCCCAAGCCTAGACATCACAAATGGTGATGCAAACATTACCATCGATTCTTCCTATAACATCATGACTCGTTTTAATTTTGCTCTTAATTCAAAACTTTGTTTCTCGTTTTTTGAGAAAATGGGAAACCGGTTTAAAAAGTTTTGAAAGAACTAGAATTTGATATTAATTTGGGAACCCATGTGTTTTCATGGTGACTAAAACATGGTGATTAATATTAATAGTAGAGTTTGGTAACATTTGGATTGAGACCCACGCCTCGTTTCTAACTTTTCATGGTTTGTCCCAATAGGGAGACTGCTCGAGCGGTCGAGTAGCTAATAGGTTTTAAGTTTCTATTTTTTGGGTAATTAACTGTAACATAAAAGAAAATAAAATTTACAAATTTACACGGGGCATACCCCAGGCCTTACAACCTAGAAAACCCAAAAAACCAAAGCAACATTATTACTCCGATTACAGAAACACCAAAACCATGACTATTGATTTAGATGAAACTCTCAAGGCAGCTTCTACTCACTGCACCAGCTCGATCACCAAACCAAGGCAAGCCCCAGCACAACTACCACAGCATAAGAATGAAGGACCAACCCTGTTACCGATAGGACACGCAGCATCAACCACCACTAGAGAACCGAAAATAGCAAGCTAATCTTTCCGAGCAAAAGAACTTCGGTGTACCAGCTACAAAAAAAACTAGAAAACCTAATATGAGAAACCAACAACTGCAACCTCAACCAAATCAAAATAGCTCACTAAAACATAAAAGTATACAAGCTTCCTAACCCATTTCAGAAAGAGAAATAAAAAGGGAAGAGAAGCTCGAATAAGCTTTGAAGTCGAGACCATCAACTACATAAAACATGATTCCATAATGAGAAAAACCAACACATCAAGCAACAAAAGTTGTTTGCTACTTTGCCGACTAGCACATTAAACACCAGAGACTTATCCAACCACTAAAACAACATAAAGCCGCACAAAGAATAAGTAGATGCACAATGAAATGATGCAACCATTGAAACTGCACACAACATAGCAAATGCATAATGAGACAAATACTATCAACAACTATTGTCACGAACAGCTACTGCCATAGCCATTGAACCTGTTATAGCTACAACGTCTTTGGAAAAGAAAAAACAATGCGCACACCCAACACACACACTCGATCCCTTACACAAGTTGTAAGGACAAGGCTAAAACACACTATTGAGAGGCTAAAATAAACAAAGGAAAACAAAAGAAACATACAACTATGTACATCCCGCATAGCTAGGCACAAGAACACAACCACCAAAACAAACAAGCTGCTGACAACTCAAATCCTGTAACGAGAAAAACCTACTAACAACCCAAATCCTGTTAACACAATAAAAACAAGTTGCTAACGGCCCATCAAACAACCCGAGCTTTTTGTGATTGGGCTTAAGGAGCCTGTAGGACCTGATTAAGAAAGAAACAAGGTCACTAAACCAAGCAAACCCACCTAAAGAGCAAACAGAAAAAAGCAAAAAAACCAAAGAGACAAAGGAAAAGAAGAAACCAAAGAAAGAAAAAATTGGAAAAAGACAAAAGAAAACAAAAAAAGAAGAAGAGGAGCAAAAAAATAAAAAATGAAATTAAAAGATAATTGGATCAAGGTTCCAAATCCATTGAATGCTCTTGTTGATAGCGGACTTAGAGTCTCTCCGAATAGATGATAAACGACCCCTAACCATATCCTCAACCTCATGGATAACTCTAGATGCTTCATATTGTTTCTTTTTTTTGGATAAGGGCTTCATATTGTTTCCCCTGGAATTTCCTCGTATTCCTAGCTTTCCAAATTAAATAGACAACTGAAGAAAATTCCAATTTAACAACTATAGCACTTAAGGACTACCCTCTCACGTGACCGAGAATCCACTACCACCAACTTTTCTACAAATTTTCCCAGTGAAAAATCTGGCACTTCTTAAGGACACTTGACCACACCTGGTGAGAAAAGGGGCAAGAAAAGAATAGTTTGTCGTGGGAGTCCTCACTAGCCGAACATAAGTTGTAGCTTGTATCATTGTTCATGGAAAATAACCTTAGTGTATCTCCCGTATTTAAGCAATCCAAAGGATGAAACTGACCCTAGGAATATGCCCTTTAAACCAGATCGGTCTAGTCCTAGGCAGGGAATCCTTATGGACCCGAAGCTTATCCCATAGAGAACTAGTAGAAAATTTTTCCCCATTCAAAATCCATATAATAGTATCTCTTCTAGATTCACGCGGGGATAAATCAACATTGCTTTTCATCTCAATCGAATCTATAGTAACAACTAAGGGCTAAACCCAACTACTTCCATTCACCATTTTATTAATTTTGGAATTCGTATTCAATCTTGAATCATACACCATCCTAGAGCATTTCACCCCATCAATGGAGCCCCAAGGGTGTCATGTGTCCCACCAAAGGAAAGTATCTTTTCCATTACCCACCTCGTACTTAACAAGTGGCTTAACAAGATTATGGAGCTACATCACTTTTCTCCAATAATACGACACATATTGGAGAATTTTAGCAACACAAAAGGATCTACCCCTTAATAAGTTAGATTTGACCCACATGCACCATAAAGAAATATCACCTCCTATCAAAGGAAACCAAATATACTTAGTAATAGCATCTTTATTCCAAAGCACCAAAGACTTAATGACAAGGCCCCCTTCCTTTTTCGAGGCACACACTTCCTCCCATGAAACCTTACAAGAAAGAGGAGATGGATCTCCTTGTCGTAAACGTTTCTTTCCCTTAAAGAAGCCATACAACCCTTCGTTGATACTTACCAAGAAACTATAAGTTGTCATACATGCTTTAATCCATTTGACCATTTTGTTGGGGAAGCCCATTTCTTGGATAATCGCCACCATAAAATCCCACCTCATATTATCATAGGCTTTCATAATGTCAACTTTAAGCGCACACCGAGGCCCTTTGATGGTGTTAGCCCAAGGGTTATTCAATCAAGTTTCTTCTTAGTTTTGACATATAACCAGAAATCGATTTGATTGGTACTAATAGTTTATTGTATCTTAGTAAGCTATTTCTTGATTTAAAGGGACTAAAAATCTCATTATTTCTAAGTAATGGAAGTACAATTTCTATCACAAAAAGGTTATTACAAAAGATCTCACAAAAAATCTCTTAACAAAATTTCAAGTTTTGAAATCCTCATCAAAGAGAAAAAGTTCGACACTTTCAAGAAAAGGGTCAACATAATGAGTTAACGGAAGAAGAAAGTTCAAAACATGTTTTCCAAGGTTCGAACCCTACAAAAGGTTTGACACTTTCTATAAAACTTTCGACACAAAAATGACTTCTCCAGCAAAAGGTTCGACACAAAGTTCATAAGGTTCAACACTTTAGTCCTGAGCCTTTTCTCTCTCCTTGAGCCTAAGTAAGGTTCGACACTTTTGAGAAAAGGGTCGACACCTTCTCCTCTCCCAGTTCAAAGAAAGTTCGACACTTTAAGAAGCAAGTTTGACACTTATGCTCCCAGATCAAAAAGGTTCGACACAAAGCAAAGAAAGTTCAACACAAACCTGCACAACCCAAAAAGGGTTGACACCTCCCCTAAAAGTGTCAACACTTTCGCGTGGGATTTCAAATTTTTGAAGGTACAACGGTCATTTTTGGAGCATTAAATTCCCTCCAACGTTTAAATTCTTCTAATAGCTATATAAGGAATAAAATTTGAAGATCAAATCCCCAGAGAAATTAAGCTATCATTATTGCATTGACTTGTGCCCTACTTAACACAGAACAATTGTATTCTACTGTTATTGATTGCCCTCATTACTACTCTCTGGTTTTTGTCTCTAGTTCCAATCACTCTCTTTGATCATTCATTGTACATTTATTATTGAGAGTGAGATATATTTTTTGTGAGTCCTTTCATTGTACATCTTCTCACCATGGAGAACAAAATCTACTTCCAATCACATCTTATTGTAAAGGATGTTGTTTGCCTTAAAAGAAGGGGCTACGTGTAACACCCTGACCTTCGAGAAGTTAATTAAAACATTCTTTCAATTAATTAAAACTTCATCTTCATACTTCCTTTAAAATCTACTCATAAGGCTAAAGTTTCTCTTCATAAAGGTCCTTAAGCTTGTCTCCCTTTATTAAATCAACAACCACCTCTTTAAGAAAACAAACTAACTGAGAATGAAAGTATAAGAAAAGAGTAAGTTAATTCTTAGTGTTTCAAACCTCCTTCTTCGTATAGTACTACTCGGGTATAAAGTTCCCAAAAATAATGTGAGTTGATCTCGGTATTTAAATCATCCCAAGGAAGAAAACCAAAAAAATTTGTTTTTGTTGAACACAGCTTCGGTCGAGTGAGGGGTTAGGTTCGGTCGACCGAACTCTCTCAACTCATTTCGGCCGACTGGAAAAGTGGCACCAATCGACTGAGGTCCCAAGCACACAGGAGTTTTGTTGAACCGAAAAACAAAGCACTCAGCCCATCCTTCTTCTACTGCCATCTTAAATCAAAAAGCGTTAAAACCATAACTTGTGATTAATAATAGCATATATAATCAATTAAAACCACTCTCAACCATCGTCCAATCATGAATCATTAAGATAGGATTACAATCTTTAACTTCGTTAAAATTTGGTGTACCCAACAAAGAAACAGTCCTCACAATGCATGCAAATAATGAAATGAATGGAATAAGTTATAAGCCTTACAACTTATAATTCAGCAAACAATTGTTTAACCTTTCTAAGTTAACAATGGTTCATTCTTCAAGCCACTACAGATGTATCCACTAGAATGCATGCCATCACCTAGCCTCATATCAACGGTGAAAGGGGATACCCGAGTCCAATCTAATCTCCTACCATAGCCTTGTCGGGATTACTTGGGTTGTTACTTCATATAAAAAAAATAACAACATAAGCTTAAGCTTATAGGAAACATAATGAAACATGTCATGCAAAGATGTAAAGAGTTATGCACAAAATAGGTTTAAATATTGCAAATCCTCTTACCTCCTTTCCTTCCCTTCCCTCCTTCTCTTCCCTTCCAAGATGAGCCCCTTGATCATCAACATGCTTTTTTAAATTAAGTATAATTCTTTATAATCTTTCTTACTTCCGGTTCATGAAGAACCGCTTCAACTAATGGCTTAACCGCCCACTAGTGACTTTCCCTCCTATTGGAGGTTTCCGCCCAATGGATCGAATGTCCATTAGCAATAAACATAATAATAACCTTCCCTCCGGTTGAAGGCTTCCGCCCAATGAATCGAATGTCCATTGGCAATTGTTTTAATTTCAAATAATTTACTGTCTCCTCACTTCAACTTCGAGCATCAACACTCAATTAATATTATTTGTGCAAACCTTCCAAAATAGGCAACTTTCATAACTTCTTAAAATAATTTGTTTTAAAAGAAAATAACAAATATATTTTTGGTTACTGCAGAAAATCTTACTATTAAGTTTAACTTCCCGATTTCAATGAACCTACTATCAAACCGGATCATATAACTTGCATTTCATCTTCACTAGAAATATTATATGCACATAAGGTAAATAAAGAACATTCAAACCTTCTTGACAATCACATAAACACAAGCATGGTTCGGCCTAGGCCAACCACCCTGCATAATCTCCTCGCACTTCGATAAACTCCTAGTATTTTGTATCAACACTCAAGAGTTCTATGGTTATTATATATCCTACCTCAAATCACCAAGGAAAAATCGAAAAATCAAGGATCAGAGTCCTCCAACTCGCAGTCCAAGTCTGTCATGTAAAGGATTTGAATTAAACACAAATCTAAACTTCGAATTTCTTAATGATATCAAGAAATAACTTCAAAGTTTACCTATCGGAGCCATACAAATCTGGTCGAGCATAACTTCTACAAGAAATTGACTCCAAATTTCATACAACTTCTAATATTTCACAAAATCATACCCGGATTCAAAGGGGTTATGAATCCTACCTGAGATTAACGATAGAAGTCCATCAAACCCATGAATCATAGCCCTAACCCGCAGCCGTAACCTAAAACAAATAAGAGTTTAGGTTTAAATCGAAAAAACCACATATATCTTGTATTTCCTAAGAGAACTCATCAGAAACTTACCGATTGGAGCAGTAGAACTAGACTGTAATGGCAGGAACAGCTACTACCCGCACTTCCTGTCTTCTCTCTCTCTCTCTCTCTCTCTCTCTCTCTCTCTCTCTCTCTCTCTCTCTATACTGGCGACAAGGGGTCTTGTCAACGTCAGAACCCCTTCTTCCCTGCTCTGATCCTCTACGTCGTCCGTCTCTCTCGTTTCTCATGTGTAAAGAAGCAAAAGCCAAAACAGAAGTTGTGGCTGGTGCTCTGGTATAAAGAAAGTAGGGCGTCCCCCAGCCCTTGTGTAAATTTGTTTTTTTTTCAAACCAAGTCTTCCCAGTCAACCGACGGTGGTCCCTCAGTCGACCGACCTTGGTAAACCAGCCTCAGTCGACTGAACATGGTCCACCAGTCAACGGAACCTAAACCTTCGGCTTTCTTCCCTTTTTCTTTTACAAAACTTGTCACGTTCCTACTTACATGATATGTGAACTTCAACAAAAATAGGTGTTTATTCATACTTTCTTCCTCTTAAAATACTCTCTTCCATTCAACATTGCTAACATAACCTTGCCTTTAATGAAAACTAATTGAAGGTTTAAGTACTATGTTATTTCTAACAAAACGTCCATCTTCCATCAACCCGAAAAAGTCCTCTTCCAAATTCAATAATTTATTTATGAATCTCCGGGTCCTCACAACATCCCCAAAAAAAAATAGATTTCGTCCCCGAAATCAGCTTACCTCGAAGTGGGAAAGAAACTTCTGGATATCTCTTCCTTAGCGCAGAATTCTTGCTCCCAAGTTGCCTCAATCTTACTGCGGTGCTACTACAATACCGTGACATCGGACGAGGTTTTGGTCTGTGATTTCTACTCTCTCATGTCTAGGATCTGTTTTCGTTGCCCCTCACTTGCAGTTACCTCCTTCATCCTCAAGTTTGACCAGTCAAAACTTATGATGGTTCACCTTCATAATTCCAAGGCGTGGAGACTTGAAGGGCATCATGCACCAACGACTACAAAGACAATGAAGTCCAACCGACGCTGCTACCCCAACTCTTGCCTCAATCAAGGAG
>JAULLE010446445.1:0-10872 GCA_035668155.1 Sarracenia purpurea
AAATTTTAAAAATTTAGAAATTTAATTTATCAACTTATTCTAACTTATTTTTTATAAAATTTTTTAATTAACTTATTAACTTATTTTAGCTTACTAACTTATTAACTTATTTTAGCTTATTACCTTGTTAATTTATTAACTTATTTTAGCTTATTAATTTTTTTTAACTTATTAAATTTTAGCTTATTAATTTTTAGATTATTAAACTTTTAGTATTATTTTAACAAATAAGTTATTGAGGGATTTAGGTCTAACTCCACTATATATAATTTCATTAGGCATAACTCCACTGTATTTTCTTGTTTAGCCACAACTCCACTTTTTTAAAAATTATTTAGGGATAACTCACATTCTTAAAAAAATAATTAAATATTCTTATTTTGCCCATAATATTATTGTTCCTATCCATCACCACCCCCACCACTCCCACCACCATCGCCGCCACCACCAACCACCACCGCAGATCTGAGAATGAGGATCGGCGATGGGATCTGAGGGGCGGGACGACGCTGAATCTGGGAGGGCGATGGCGATGCCGTGGTGGTGCGATGGTGATGCCGTGGTGGCGCGATGCCTTAGGGTTTCACATTTCTCTATTCGATGATGGCGATGTCGGCGACGACGAGCGTCGACGACGAATGAGCCGGAGGGAGAGAGACAGACCAGATCTGTCGCAGGGGGTGTGGGGGGCGTTGGTTGGGGCGACGCAAATGTGAGGTGTGGGTGATGATAAGCAGGGGGTAATATTGTATTTTTACCTATTAGTGGAATTATCCCCAATAGGGAAATTTTTTTGGAGTGATCCCTAAACACTAAGTTATTCCTAATATTGTATTTATTCCTAATTTCCACTAAGTTATTTTAGTTTATATATTATTTGTTAACAAATAAGTTATTTTAACTTTGTTAAATTTTTTAATTGAAAATAAGAAAACCAAAAATATATTATATGTTAACTTAACTTTTTAAGCTGTTTTTCTTTTAAAAAAAAGCTAAAATAAGTTGATAAATTAAAGTTTTAAAATTTATTTTATTATAAAAATATAAAAGTAAACTTAAAAAAAAAACACACAAACTCCCCAACAGAGGCGCCCCCAGCAGCCCAACCAAATAGATTTTGGCTTTTTTTTTGTTCCAGGAACCAATTTGAATGAAATTCAATACTTCAGTGATCAATTTGATGAAATCGATAATTCAAGGACTAATTTGAAAAAGTCACATACTTTAGAGACCCTGGAAGTAATTAATCCTTCTTATTTTCTAGATTTTTTTTACTTAAAAAATATTTTTAAAATATCTATTTGATCAATATATATATTTTTAAATTAAAATAGATCTTGATATTCAGGTTTGAAAGGAGATTTGATACGAGAATATTTCCTTAAAAGATTTAAACATATCAAAAGGAGTTGCTAAATTTGAATATTTAAAACCAAAAAGAAGATTTATATAAATATTTTAAAAAGATTTGTACAATCAAGATGTATTTCCTTTTCAATTAATATTTAAAAAGAAAACTTTTCTATTAATCTATTTGTACCAGTTTTTTATTCGAGACTTTAGATAAAAATTTGTTTTGATAAAGGTTTTTGGCTTTTTTAATTCTTTGCAAATAGATGAATTTTAAAAAATAAAATCTTTTCTATAATTTTTGTTCTTAAAACTTTTTTTTTTTTTGTATTTTGATAAAAGCTTTCTTTCTTATTATAATCCTTGGCAATTGATGAATTTAAAACAAATATTTTTTACAAAATTTTTTAAAAAGGTTAATTAGGGTATTTTATTTTAATAATTTTTTTTTTAATTTTCCACTCTTTTTAATTAGAGATTTCATAAAAATGGATTAAAAATCAGTCATGGTTGTGAAAAAAGATTAGGTATTATAGCAAGAAAAAAATATATTTTATAAAACAGCTTCGGGCATCGGTCCCATTTAGAAGATCCATTCATCAGTAGGTCCTAAACAAAAATGAGCTTATACTCAAGTCTTGTTTCTAAAAAGAAATTTATCTTCAGGTTTCGTTTCTTTTTTTGTTCCCGAAAATGCCATTTTTTGAACCATTGCTATACACGAATGAAACAGTTCATGGAGAATGACATCACTACCGCTGTGGAGGACGTCGTCGTCATGGAGAATCAGTATATATACATACATATTTCATCCATAGATACATATTCCACACACACACACACACACACACACACACACATATATATATTCAAATCATTTTCTTCGAGTTGTATATATATGTATATTATATATATGTAGGAACTAGAATGGATGTGGTAAAAACAAAAACATATTTGATAAGATCTCGAAATTTTTTGATAAAAACAGAACAAATTTGGAACAAAACGAAGACGACGCCATATAATGATAACTAATTCATGATGAAAACTGGTTCGAAATGAAAACTAATTCGTAATGAAAACTCGTTCATAAGGAAAGCTGATTCGTAATAAAAGCTGATACAGATGAGAACTGTTATATGATGAGATCAAGAACTTATGTGATAAAAACTAAAATAGAATAGATGAGATCTCAAAAAAATTTGATAAAAAATATAATAAATCTGGAACAAAACAATGAAGACGCCATGTAATGAGAACTGATTCATAATAATAACTAGTTCGTAATGAAAATTGATTCATAATAAAAACTCTTTCGTAATGAAAACTAGTTTGTAATGCAAACTCATATAGTTCATATTACGCAATGAGAGTTGTATATAATGGTAATATATCAAATTAAAACATGATACTTTTAATAAGAAACATATAACAATTAGAATAATAAACATACATATCAGTTCACATAACATAATGTGAACTGTACGTAGTTATCATTTGTACAAGTTTTCATTATGCACCAGTTATATAACAGTTCTCGTTTGTATAAGTTATCATTGCATAAATACTAGTTCTTATCATATAATAATTCTCATCTGTATCAGTTTTCATTACCAACAAGTTTTCATTACAAATCAATTTTAATCATGAACTAGTTTTCATCATAAACCAAATCTTATTACATGACGCCTTCTTCATTTTCTTTTAGATTTGTTCCATTTTTTACCAAATCTTTTTGAGATCTCATCAAATCTGTTTTAGTTTTTATCACATTTGTCCTAGTTCCTATATATATGATATACATAAATATACAGCTCGAAGAAGATATATATATATCTTCCGACGTTGACAAGATCGAATCTGAGTTTCGAACTTGGCTCATTAGATATGTTAATGCCTTTAGAGATTGACCAATCTGGGCCTGTGGATTTTATCTCCTGGCGTTGACAAGACCGAGCCTGAGTTTTTATCTCCTTCCATTGGTGCAAGATGTATGGCAATCAAAGGTGGAGGGCTCAGACATGTTCCGGATTTGTCAAAAGCTTAGGCTTTTGAAGTCTAAACTTAAAAAACTCAACAAAGATGTTTTTAGTGACCTTCCAAGCAGGGTGTTGGAAGCTAAGCAAGCTCCGGAATTAGCTCAGATACAGTTGAATATTAAGCCAAATTCTGAGGAGTTTCGCTTGAAGGAAAGGGAATCATACAGTAAATTGGTAGAGTTAAAGTTACCGGAGGAGAGTTTTTATAAACAGAAATCCAGAATCCAATGGTTAAAATTGGGAGATCAAAACACTAGTTTTTTCTTCAAATCCATAAATTACCCAAGGAATAGATCCCGAATTGCTTCTTTAACTCGTGAAGATGGTTCTGTCTGCAAAACCAAGGAGGAGATAGCAGCCTATATTGTTGATTATTATCGAGTTCTTCTTGGTACAACAAAATCCCTTGGAGGAGATGTACAAGGGAAAATTGTTGCAGCAATTACGAAGAAGCTGCCAATGGGAAGTGCAGATTTTATGGTGCGAGAAGTAACTACGGAGGAAATTAAAGAAACTATGTGGTCTCTTAAGGCCAATAAAGCTCCAGGCCCAGATGGGTATTCGGCTGGCTTTTTTAAGGAGGCGTGAGAAGTAGTGGGAGAGGAGGTAATTAAAGCCGTCAAAAGCTTCTTTGTGTTTGGAAAAATGCCGAGAGAGACTAATAATACTATTATTGCACTTATCCCAAAAGTCCCGAATCCATCGACTATCAAGGAATTTCGGCCAATATCATGTTGTAACACAGTATATAAATGCATCACCAAGATCATTGCCAACATAGTTAAGATAGTATTACAGGATATTATATCACCTTCCTAATCTACGTTTGTATAAGGAAGACGTATAGTTGAAAACATCTTCCTGTCTCAAGAGCTTTCCAGGGATTACCACAAGCCCAACAAAGGTCCTAGATGCGCCCTCAAAGTTGATATCATGACAGCGTATGACAATGTCAACTTGGACTTTTTGATTTCGATTCTACAATGCATGAGATTTCATCCCAAAATGATTAATTGGATTAAGGAGTGTATCTCTACCCCATCTTTCTCGGTTTGCATTAATGGGGAGCTAAATGGTTTTTTCAAAGGAAGGAAGGAAGGGATTGCGACAAGGAGACACCCTTTCGCCTTACCTCTTTGTTATGGCTATGGAAGCTCTTTCACACAACAAAGAAGGAGTTTCACTATCATTGGAGATGCAAGAAAGATCGGGTAGTCCACCTCTCTTTTGCAGACGACCTTATGGTCTTTGCTAGAGCAGATACTTCATCTGTCAAAGTGATTAAGGAAGTTTTAGAAGAATTTCAGGAAATCTCGGGTTTATCCCCTAGCCCAGCAAAGAGTGGCATCTATTTCTCCGAGGTGGATGAAAATCAAAAAAAGGAAATGCTCCAAATTATTGGATTTATAGAGGGTACTTTTCCGGTTAGATATTTGGGAGTTCCTCTAATTTCTACAAAATTGAACTATAAGGAATGTGTTCCCCTCATTGAGAGGATTGCGGCGCGTATTAAGGTTTGGACTAGTAAATGGTTATCTTTTACGGGAAGACTACAACTCATTGAGTCTATCCTTTTCGCCATGCAAGTTTATTGCTCTTCGCTCTTTATTTTTCCAAAAAGGGTGTACAAGGAAGTGGAAGCGCTTATGAGAAAATTTCTATGGAGTGGTCCAGAAATGAAATCATCCGGGGCTAAAGTCGCTTGGGAGGATGTGTGTGTTCCAAAGAAAGAAGGGGGTTTAGGAATCAAATCTTTATCCCTTTGGAATAAGGTTGCAGTGGCAAAACATATTTGGTTCTTGCTTACAGGTGGGGAAGTCTCAATTTGGTGTATGTGGGTGAAATCCAACCTTCCCCGAGGAAGATCATTTTGGGGGTTTAAAGCCCCCCAATCAACATCTTGGTGTTGGAGAAAGCTTCTTCAATTAAGGCCCTTAGTTAAAAGATTCCTTAAATATGTGATAGGTAATGGTAAGGACACCTATCTATGGTGGGATCCGTGGCACCCATGGGGTAGTATTAGCAAATGGGCATCGGATTGTCTATGACTCAGGTCAAGGCCTCTTCTCAAAAGTTGAGATTTTAATTGAAGGAAATACATGGAAGTGGCCCCCAGTTTATACAGGTGACCTACTGGATATGCAGGCTGCCACTTCTTTTATGCCGGATGGGGGAAGGAGAGATTCTATTATATGGATCTCTAGTGGAAACATAATTTCCATTGGGTCCTTATGGAAGGAGTTGAGGCCAGTAAAGGAGAGATGGAAATGGTCTGAAATTGTCTAGTTTAAGGGGCACATACCAAGATATAGTTTCATTCTTCGGGTGGCAATCAGGGGCAAGCTCTATACGGGTGATAGGCTTCGGATGTTTGGGGTGTAGGGGGACTTTAAATGCTCCTTTTGTGCAGCAGAGGTGGAATCCCACAGCCATCTTTTTTTCTCCTGTCCGTTTGCGGCGCATATTTGGAAACAAATTTTGAACAAATGTAATATCTACCATTGGGAGGATTCTTCGGCAAATTGGCTGAAATGGATAGAAAGAGAAGCAAAGGAACGTTCTCCTAAATCCTTGTTAAATTGGCATTTTCAATTTCGGTTTATATTTTATGGAGAGAAAGAAATATGAGTAAATTTCAAAATAATGGAACAAAAAAAACTATTTTGTTAGCCTAACAATAGTATAGAATTGAAATTAAATCTGTGGACTGGTGCGTACTGTGTGCGATTCTTGGTGCGCACTGTGTGCGATTTTGGCGGAAACCAGGGGAACGCCTCAGGGCGTTTTCGCTGTGGAGATTTGATGAATTGGACAAAGAGTAACAGGAGTATAAAGGGATCTGGGAACCGATTTCAGACTCTTTCATCTCTCAATGAAGATTATGAAAAGAGCTTTCCCGTTTTAGCTGGGGCGTCCTCTAGGGCTTCGAAGGTTCAAAGGGATCCTTTCACGCCGTCTGCCCAGGGGTCTGGCGTGAAGGTTTTCACAGAGGAGGAGAATGTAATCCATGAGCAACGTGCCTTGAAGATTCTTAGCAAAGCAAGAGAGGGCCGTAGCCCTGTGAGTAAAGAGGAAATCGGAGAGATTATTGACTGGTTAGCGTATAATAGAGGGTTCGGTGCTGACAACATTACAAACTGGTTATCTAAGGGCCCGGCAAAACTGTCTGATTTAAGAAATTTTTCGCTCCCCATAGGTTTTAATTTGAGCTCTCCTGGGAGCCCGAAGTCAGTGGGGAAAGCTGAAACTGGGTCTCCTCCTGTTTCGTCTTCACGTCCTTCGGAAGCGGTAGGCACGGTGGAAGTAGACGAAGCTTATAAAGGAGAAGAGGGCATTGCGTTGGCTTCTGAAAGTGTAGGAGTTACTGAAGATAGCTCCGGTTTTGAATCAGGATCTGGGTCTGATGCTTCGGTGAGGGCGACTCCGCTGGACAAAGGAGCCTCCGATGTCGTTGGTGAGGGAGTCACCGTGCCCCCATCGGCCTCAGACTCCGTAGTCTCTGCTGCGCAACCGGTGGATAGTGACACGGTTACGGTGCTTATAGAAGGGGACGGTGGGGGCAAGCTCCTGAAGCTCCTGAGTTCGCCGACAGATGAAATAAAGGTAGATGAGTTGGTTCTTGTGGGAGCGCAGGGAAAGGGAGGGCCGATTTCTTATGGAATTACAGGGGAAGAACCGCGTTCTGCACTTAGTGTTGCTGCTGTTCGAGAGACTGAAAACAAGGTTTTTTCGTTAGATTCTTCCTTGATTTTTCATAGTAAGTGCGATGCTGTTGATGTCCCTCAGGGACTGAGTTTTCTGGGTCATAAGGAGAAACAAATGGCAGTGAAAAGTGAAGGCGTTTTTAGAGCCCACCAGGTGCTCGACAAAAAGCCGGAACCATCTTTTCACGTGTTTGCTGGTCTGGAACATGCGGAGGGGATTGCTAATGCTATCAAACCTGCTCAGGATGGTCCTAGCAATTTAAATATCCATGTCCAAGCAGAAGCAAAGGATGATGCTCACAAGGTGCTTGATGTTCTGCCTCAGCCAAGTGCTGAGGCTCCGTTGCTTAGGTCCTGGGCAAATGTTTTTTTTTTTTTGGATAAGGTAACTGTAACATAAAAAAAATAAAAAAAATTACATATTTACAAGGGGTATTCCCCAGGCCGTACAACCCAAAGAAAACCACCACTAGATCCACCCAAAATTACAAAAGATCCCACTTGCAAATTTAACAAGAACTAAAGCTACAGAGAGCACTAAATGCCACTCTACCCAAAATACAAAAGCCCAGCCATGCATACGGCTTACCCCAAAATTACAAGAGTCTAAAGCGACTTACCCAAACTTACATCCAGAAAACTGATCTTCATACCAAGGTGGTGCCCCCCTTGCCCGAGCCATCAAATGCCTGGTTGAGGCTCGGGAGGCTGGGCTAATTTGAACAGAGCAGCTAGCAAGAGGGTCTGATAGGCTCGGCTTCTCACCAGACTGGCCTGTAGATGGACGACGCGGTGGGTCATCTAACTGCGCAACAAGCCCACGAGCTTGAGTACCTGGCTTCTTGTCCCCCTGACCACCAATGGGCTCCACGCTTTTCACTTCTTTATCCTGCTTCTTTACCTGTTTCACCACTCTACTAGCTCTTCTCCTCTTTCTCACCTTGACCCATTCGGACGATGCTGAGGAATCACTATCACTATCCAAAGAACTGCCAACCCTGGTGTCTTTTCCTTTATCGTCTTCACTTTCCTCTCCCGGAATGATCTCCTTGCAATTCGCGTGGCCAAAGGAATTACAATGTCCACATATTGGAGGCAGGCCCTGGTACTCCACCCTGATTTCGATAATTTCTCCTTCACATCTAACTGCAACGGAATGGGGCAACGGTTTGGCCGCATCAATTTCTATGCATATACGTGCAAAGGAAATTCTCAACTTAGAGTCCGTCGCTTTATCCAAAAATAATGGAACTCCAATAGCACTCGCAATTCTGCTTAAACATTGGTCATTCCAAAACTCCAAAGGCAAGTCGAGGAATTTTACCCACACTGGAATCTTAGAAATGGCATCTTTAGAGAGCCTAAGTCTCTTTTTCCATTTCCGAAGAATTAACAGTTTGCCATAGAAATGCCACGGCCCTCTCTCCATCACATTCTCCATGTCTTTCGTAGTCCGAAACTTGAAAAAGTAGAAACCACTCTCATTACCGTAGACCTCCAACAGACCCTCGCTTTTCCATAGAGCCATAGCAGTGGCTCTAACACGCCCAAAAGAAAAATTATCATCAAAAAAATACCCCACAAGACACGTATCCCAAGGACTTTCATTAACCAGACTATCTTCAATGTCAACAAGCCCTGGGGCCGAGGGCTCGACGTACTCGAGTGTTGAAGTTGATGAGGTTCTGTGATTTAGCCTCATCCCCAACTTTTTTAGTATAGGATTGCCGTGAGCTGCCACCACACTAGCCCAGGAAGCAGGAGCAGCCATCCCAACTGGTTGGGGCCCTTTGTCTGACCTTTGGCGATCAAAACTTTCCTCTTCCAATAAAGCAACCTTCGGGTTATCCCCTGCCAATAGAGGCTTATCCCCCAACCCCTTGTGAGCACCCTGATTTGCCCTTTCACCATCCCTTATACCCTTGTTCAAAACAACCCCTTGCGCAGCAATAAAATTGCCTACAGACTCAGCACAACCTGGTTGGGGTGTTTCAACAAACACCTGGGGGGCAACAAATGGCACACCTTCCTTATCAGCAGAGTGAAACTCCATGGTAGGGACCCCACTCAATCCAACATTATCACAACACTTCGTAGCAGAAGATAAGTCGAAATTAACATTGGAGGATTGTACCTTACCACCGCTAATCTCTGTTTTGATATTGCTAAAAACTCCCCCTGAAGCGGATGTCTCTGCAACACCACAAGATTGTTTCTCCTCAAATTCCTCTCGACCTTCATCAGAACCGGGAACATCATTTTCCTCTGCAATAGACGCTACAGACGCTTCTCCAGGGCCTTGCGAAGACAAGTTCGATTCAGATAACAGGACCCTTTCCTCCAAGCCGGGGTCCTCGACGCTACCAGAGTGAACGGCGACATCCCCATTGGCCTCCGATTTCTCAGCGGCAACTCCACATTTTTCAACCGGAGAGGAAACCGACTCCTTCTCCGAAAGTGAGGGCGGCATCCCAGGCGAGCGAGCCCTCTGATCCTTGACTTCGTTCCTGACTCTAGGAGCAGCCGAAGGATCATTTGGAGCCCTAGTCGGCAGAGAGGCAGCATCGCCTATAACCGGAGAATCAAAAACGAGTTCCTTACTTAGATCTTCTGTGAATGGCGATCCCCTGTACCAGGCTAGCCATTCAATAACCTTTCCCAACTCACCATCATTCAAAGGGCTTTGTCCTCGTTTAGCTTTTCCCAGTGCATTTAGAGCTAGCTTCTCAAAACGTCTTTCAACCTTCTCCCAGTCCTCTTCAGACAGAGAGACTTTAGACGGAGGGATAAGGCTCCAGGCTTCTTCGATCATCAGACCCAAAGGATCCTCTCTCTCTGTGAGATCTATAGAGACCGGGACGATCGGCTCCTTCTTAGGTTTCCAGACTTTAGGTATTTTCCCAGCAAGAGGGGGATAACCCTCTTCGTAGTCTCCAAAAGCTGGAGATAGCAAAGCATATCTGTTGGTGGAACTCCCCTTGAGGAATTTCCCATTCTGGTTCGCCATAATCCAAACGCCCGAAGGCGTTCCCCTGAGGGACCAAGATCGCACGCACTAACGCACGCAAGATCGC
The DNA here is from genome assembly GCA_035668155.1 of Sarracenia purpurea. Classification (NCBI taxonomy): domain Eukaryota; kingdom Viridiplantae; phylum Streptophyta; class Magnoliopsida; order Ericales; family Sarraceniaceae; genus Sarracenia; species Sarracenia purpurea. Next base: position 10,168 of record JAULLE010446445.1, read on the forward strand.
ACGCACTATTTGCTACTGAACTTGATTTTTTTTTTTTTTTTTTATAGTTTGAATAATATATATCTAAATAGTTTTTATTTAAAAAGTTTTTATACCATATAAGTTGATATTATAGGTGAATATATATGTCTAGGAAAAACAGTGTTATTTAACCTGTTAGTATCCATACATATACATATATATATATATATATATATATATTTATATTTATATTGTGATCACAAGAAAGTTTATATTCTATGGCTCCCTTGTTTACCAATTTACATAAAAGAAGAAAGAAAAGAAGGTAAGAAACTAACTTACCAAAAATCTCCTGAGCCAATACCTTTCCCCACGTTAAAGCTAGCTCTCTCTCTCTCTCTCTCTCTCTCTTCTTTCTCCCTCTATTTATATGTGCAGACCCTTAGTTGAGATTTCTTTACGTTTAGGCTATTAAATGAGATTTTACGTTTAGGCTATTAAATGAGATTTTACGTTTTACATAACATTTTTTATATGTTCAGTTTTAATAGTATTAAATACACATTATTTATTATACTTTCAGTTTTATTACTATTATTCTTATTTTTTTTATTATTATTATATTTCTTTTTTTATTTTTTTATAAATTGTGGACCTTGTCACTTTCTCTTCAATTACTATTTTATTTTAAATTAATTTACTTATTTTTTTTATATATGTATATTTTCGGATTTCACATCAAGT
>JAULLE010447546.1:0-10862 GCA_035668155.1 Sarracenia purpurea
TTATTTTCTTTTCTTTTATTTTTTTTTGCTGAAAACCCTGCCAAATTCTATTTGAAATACTACTGCCTGATTATGATAATTGGTATCTTCCACATTAGAAATGAAAAGAGCTCTACATTGTTTTTTCATGCTTTTAATTTATGTTTTATGTCTTGTTTCAGATCCAAAAGGCGCTTGGTTGCAACAAAAATCCTTTGGCTTATGACATTACAGCTGCTTGTAGCGGGTTTGTGTTGGGTCTAGTTTCGGCTGCCTGTTATATTAGGGGTAAATTTTTTGCTTAGTGTAGTAAGAGACCCCAATTATCGTTTAGATGTATATTAAAACTTGTTAAGATTATAGAAATAAATATTATAATTGATTGGAAGAATATTGAATTACTATTATTAGATTAGGGAATATGTTTTTCTTATTAAGAGAATGATTTAGTTTTCTAAGTTACGGGATTCTCAACCCTATATATATGATGTAATTCCTTTTGTAATTCAATTAATAATATTCCTTCTTTTTCTTCTCTAAAATCTCAACTTGGTATCAGAGCCAAAATATGTAAAAAAAAAAAAAAAGAAAAGATCTACAGTCGATCTTCTTAGTTCGACCAGTGCAAACCTCTCTTGGTTGCTTTCGTTTCTGGTTCCCTTCGTCTCTGGTGTGACGCCGACTCTCATTGATTGTGGTTTTCTGGTTTTCGTCTCTGGTTCTGTGGTGTTTTCGTGGCTTTCTGGTGCCTTCGTGGTTCTCTGGTTTCGACTCTGGTTCGTCGACTTCAGTTTGATGACTCTGGTTCGTCGTTTGTGGTTCGTGGTTCATGTTCGCGCATGCCACCTCTGGTTCGCGATTGGTTTTCGGCTCTCTTGAGGTTTGCGATTCCATCTTTGGTTTGCGAATGGTGTTCGCGATTGGTCTTCGTCTTCGTCTCTGGTTCGTTGCTTATTTCTGGTTTTCTGAGTCGTTTGTGTTCATGACTTGTTCGTGACTGGTTCTGTTCTTTGGGTTGTGGCTTTATCATCATCGTTTGGCTCACCCCCCTAGTTCTCGACTTCGATTGGTTCCCCCTTCTTGTTCGCGATTTTTTGGATTCGCTTCTGGTTCGCAACCTCGCTAGTGGCGTTTTCTGGTTCTTGTCGTTCTCGCGATTTTGGCTTCTCTGGCTTGCTCGTGATTTTGGCATCTCCGGTTTGCTCATGGTTTGCGACCTCTCTCATCGCACTTCTAGTTCGCGACCCCGCTGGTGGCGTTTTATGGTTCTTGTCGTTCTCGTGATTGTTGGCTTCTCTGGCTTCTCATAGTGGCACACCATTACTTGTGATTGCTTTTCTCCGGTTTATTTGCTCCGTTTGTGCTCGGGTCTGCTTCTCTGGTTCGGGCCCAACTTGTTTGTGCACGGGTCTGCTTCTCTGTTTGGCTTGTTCGATACTAGTTCGTGACCTCTCTTGTTCGCGATTTAGGGTTCTCTAGAGAGAATGTTGTTTTTGGTCCGAGATCTGTTATTTCATTCGTCGTTTCGGCTCGTGACTAATTATTTATTAAGTTCGTTGCTCCTCGTGGCTGCCTCCCTCTGCTTCGTTTGTGTCAGAGACTGCCTATTTCACTCGTCGTTTTGTTCGGCATCAATTATTTGGTTCGAGGCTCATTACTTCGCTCGTCGTTTTTCGTGACCAATTATTTGGTTCGAGACTCGTTATTTCGCACGTCGTTTTGCTTGTTACCAATTATTTGGTTCGAGACTCGTTATTTCGTTCGTCATTTTTCTCGTGACCAATTATTTGGTTAGTTGTTTGGTACCATTATTTGGTTCTTTTGGTATTTTTTGCTCAAGACTAGTTCCTCGTTTGGTTGCTTGATTTGCGATTACTGGTTCGCTTTCGCCGCTCTGCTATTGGTGGTCGTTGGCCTATTCCTCGTTCGTCGATCACGTTGTTTGGCTTCTGTTTTCCGTCGTCCTTTGTTCAAGCTGGACATTTTTGACCTTCATGCTCCAGCTTGAGAGGGGAGTGTTAAGATTATAGAAATAAATATTATAATTGATTGAGGGAATATTGAGTTTCTATTATTAGATTAGTGAATATCTTTTCCATATTAAGGAAAATATTTAGTTTCCTAAATTACGGTTTCCTCAACCCTATATATATGATGTAATTCCTTTGTAATTCATTCAATAATATTCCTTTTTTTTCTTCTCTAAAATCTCAACTTTCTTTATACACTACTCTTATTGCATCAACATATTTTTCCTTTTTCCAATAAAAAAATTAGAGCATGTAATGGAAAAAGACCTATGTGAAGAAAACTCAATGTAGGTCATAAGACTGTAAAAAAGTATTTAGGTCCTTAGAGTGCCTGAATGGCTTAAGGTTTTGGGAGTGTTTAGATTGCCCTCTAATGAATTCCATATATTATAGCTTAGGGAAATTCGTTTTATCCTAGATTCTAAACCATATAAATACACCTTTTATTTGTATTCATACGGAACATGTTCCTTATGTTTTATTATATTCGGGGTTTGATATTCCTCTCTATGAAATCAAAATCTCAAAGTTGATCATTCATTATTAATGTTTTCTCATATTTGCTGGCAGAAATGTCGAAAATAAAATTTTAGGAGTGGTTTACATACTAATCCAAGGCAAGATTTGGTTTGGTTTATTTTATAGAGGCAGCGTACAGATTAATACAAAACACATGTGACCTTGACTTTGTAGAGATTCAAAATTATTCATCCCTAACACCATATGGGGGCGACAACCACCAAGGAACTGTTTGTTTGAGAGATATAGGAGAGTTGATTGTATATAATATCCCTTGGATTTATATTATCTCATGTTTTCCATGACAACTTGCAATCCATTTTGGTGCCATATCCTCGGATTGTAAATAGTTGGGGGAGGTTGGTATTAGATATCCCTCCCACCAATCAAAGTTGAATTCTTATGTCCATATCCTCCTTTCTTTTGAAGATTCCTTTGGATAGTTCTCTGGCATTGTTATTTTTCTTTGTTTATTTCCCCAAATTCCTTCCTTTTCAAAATATATATATATATATTTTTTTACTTTTTTTCTTCTTATGTTTACTAGTCTATTTTAATTCCTCTATCTCCATATCAGTATCTATACATTTTTAAAAAATAAAAAATACACATGGTATGCACATATAACCAATTATTATATATACGAAGTTATATCCATTGAATTTTATATTCATCTTTATATCCGATGGTATTTTATATCTTCCAATTTATGTCCATACAAACAGAACCCAATAGGATTGTCTAAGGTTGGGATCCCTATAGCGGTAGGATGTGAGAGGTGCATGCCACGAGGCCCCTATGCACAAGGGGACGAGTGACCACATTTGGAGGTGGTCCGACGATAGATCTTGATAGCGGTGAGGTTAGGATACTTGAAGGCAGGAAAGTTGGTAAAAATCGTCTTCAATGCCGAAGAAGTTCAACGGAAGCAGACTTAGTCGCAAAAAGATGAAGTTCACAGGTGGTGCCAATGATGGTTAGCAACGATGGTCTGTTGGCGACTAGTAGGAGAAGGCAATAGTAAATAGAGATGGCAACTGATTGGGTGATGGTCATAAGTGAAGGTGACGTGAGAGGTGGTGGTGGTATGTTAAGATGGCAGACAGTGGCCCAGTGGGTACAATTGGTGGCCATGATGGTAAGAGGCGATGATGGGTGGAGATGACAATTGATGGGTGGATAAAGGTGGTATCGATCAGAGCGACCAGAAATGGTGGGCAGAGTTGACAGCGAATGGGGAAACGTAGTGAGTAAAGGTGAGGAGGTGGTGGGTTGAGGTAACAGTTGGTGGTGGGTGGAGATGATGGTCATTACGAGAGACAATGGTCAGAGATTGTGGCCTATGTTTGATGATAATGATACTAGAAAATAAGGATGATAACATTAGGTGATAGAGTAAGGAAGGGGGAATGAAAAATTATTTGCCAAACAAGTGAAACATATTTTCTTTTTACAAAAAAACCAGTAAATCTTACAAATTAATTTTTTTTAAAATACAAATATTTATCAAACCTCCATTTATTTATAGTTAGCAAAACAAAAAATACTATTGTAAATGTTACGAAACGAAGCCTAAAACTCTTGTTCAATAAAATCTCATATGTTCATGTTCTTAAGAATTTCCTAAAAAACTATAACAATGATTGGGAATATGCCATAGTATGCACAAGGATGAATTTCCATAACCAATGCAAGAAAAGTCGGAAGCTTGAAAATTGTCGATATTGATCAAATATTGTCATCCTTTCCAAGAAAATAAAGCAATTATATTTTGTAATTACAGAAAAAATGAAATTATTATTGGAAATTATGAAAGGAGAGTACTGGAGATGTACCCCAACCCAAATCAGTGGTAGTAGAAAATAAGTATGATATATAATGGAACATGCGGACTACTACTAATAACTTAAGCTAAGGCTTTAGGGCCGCATTGTTAAGGTTTTTATTCAAGTTAATGGTTTAGTGGTTCACTTGGGTCAGGTGAGGTGATACCCCATCCCACATCAATGGTTAGTGGTTCACTTGGATCGTTACAAATGATATTAGAGCCAACCTTAGTTTCCATGTAGGGATCAATGGTTGTGTGGATAGAGTAGAAGCTCCGGTGAGGGATGCAGGCTCCGAGGTTGTATATCTTGTGTACGCTTATGGCCCGCTCTGTGTCCGCAAATGGATTGCTATCCACATCCCAACCAGAGAAAGAACTTGGATCATGCGGTGAGAGCACCACGTATTTGAGTGCGGGAATTGTAATACCCTATCCACATCGACAGGAGATAGAAAATAAGTATGATATATAAGGAAACTTGTGCTAATAACTTGGGCTTAAGCTTTCGGGCCGCATTGGTAAGCTATTTTTTCAAGTTATTGGGCCAATGAGGGTCGTGCTAGGGAATAAGAATGGTACTGAAGTAAAGTAAAAGTAAATCGTGTACATATATAGCGGTGTGTAATCATGAGTCATTTCTTATGGGGGATGTGTGGCTGTGAAAGGACTACCTTTTAGTTATTGGAAAGAGGAATATGTCAAAAAAAATAGCAATGGATGTCGAGGTTTGGTGGATGTTAGCTAAAGAAAGAAATATTTCACTATTGTTCGAGGCGAGGATCAACATAAAGAGATTTTATTCTGATTTCATTTTAACTAAAATTGAAGTTCAAATAAACAAAGGGTTATGGGTTATTTCAAAACCTACACAAAAACGAGGGCTAAACCAACATCGCATTAATAATGGAGTTAGCATAGAGCTTGGGTACACTCAGCAAAAAGGTTGAATACCGTATTGCTCCAGTCTATGTATTATGTGGCAAAGAATGGTGTAGGAAGGAGGAAAAGGCCAATCCTACTACTAGCAGTAAACGCAGGAACCCAAAAACCATTCTAAAGAGCGAACATTGAGGGGAAGAACCATTAATGAAGTCTATTTCTTAAAAAAATTGAGAGATATTAAATTTGATTAAAGTTAAAGGGATCAAAGTGATAGAAATGAATATAATTTATGAAGAACAATGTGGGGGCAATACAAAGATCCAAGATAGCACTTTTGGGGCTTCTTCACAGCTCAATCCATTTAATTATGGCCAAAAGCATTTTAGTGGTACTCACCCATTTCTAAACAAATTAAGGTTAACGTCAAATAAAAAAAAGCTATAGGGAGCATCAACGGGTTAAGGGGCAAGAACCGAAAGGAGAACACAAGTCAATATTTGGAGAGTGTTGATCACCAAAGATAAGACGAGTTTATTACAATTTTACTCCCTAAATTATAACCATTTCGTTTATTATTTCTTATGCTAACAATTGCATCTATTTCATACCTAAAATGTTTAAAATACTGTCAATATCGTCATATTAGAGATGCTTATCCAACTCCTCAATGGTCATAATTAATTTTAAGGGTAAAAATAACATTTCTCATCTTCAACAAGTAAAATTCCACAACTAAATATCTATCATTATTTTAAAAACAAGTCATGGTCTACAACCAAACACTCATCTTCTTCCCAAGCCTCCTCCTCCCCTGCCTTTCAAACCCTAACCCTACCTCCCCAGTCCCAAACCAACTTCGATAGCCACCTCTGTTGCTCGGCGCTATTTGCCACCTCCCTACCACCCACCCTCCTCCAACTAGCCCTCCCCCCAGCTCCCCCTCTCCCGCCTCCTAACCTCTTTCCACCCCTCCCCCTCCTCTCAACCCCCTGGCGGGGAGAGGTGACGGTTGGCGACAAAAGTGATTATTGGAGCTAGAGTGGGGTAAGGAGGGAAGGTTAGCGTTTGAATGGGAGGAGATTTAGGAAGAATACGAGTGTTTGGTTGTAGGTAATGACTTGCTCAAAATAAGGATGGATGTTTGGTTGTGGAGTTTTACTTGTTGAAGATATGAAATGTTATTTTTACCCTAAAAATTAAGTATGGTTAATGTTAACTTGGATAACCATTTCCAATTAGATAATATTAACTATAACTTAAATATTTCAGGTATGAAATTGTTGAATAGCTTGATATACATTCTTGGGCCCATTTCCTAATAGCTTAAGCTTTTGGGACAATTGGTGACTTAACATGGTATCAGAGCACTAGTTCCATGTGGTCTTAGGTTCAAATCTTGTGATGTCTTTCCCTATTATATTTATTATTATGCACTCTATGTGTTAGTGCACCTATTCGGATTGTTTGCCTCTCCACGTACGAGACAGGGTTGCACGTAAGGGGGAGTGTTAAATAACTTGATATACATTGTTAGGTCCATTTCTTAACAGCTTAAGCTTTCGGGACAATTGGTGACTTAACAAAAATAAATCGTCCTCTCACCTTCAATGACCAACACCAAAACAAATATTGACCGATGTTCTCTTTTCGTGTCTATCCCCTCGACTGATTGTGCTTAGTTATGTTTCCCTTTACTTGACCTAGACTTTAATTTGTTTGGAAATGGTTAGAACCACTAAAATCCTTAGGGCCATCATTAAACAGATTGCGTTGTAAAGAATCCCTAGAAGTGTTATAGTAGACCTCTGAACTGTCATTACACTTGGGAAACTCCTAGTGGGCCACTTTAACATAAGCCCAATTCATTACTTTAACATAAGCCCAATTCATTACTTTAACTTTAAAGCCTTGATCGGACGTTACTCAAGGTTGAAATTCGAATTTATAGAATCTCTCAAATTTTATGGGAGCAAACCTCAACAATGGTTTTGTCCCCTTATCGTTTCTTCAGAAGACTTTTATCTCATTAACTCGTTGAGGATTAAGGAGTTTACGCTTATTAGTTTGGTTACATCGTTGTACAAAAGATAAGGTTCTAGAGAGATCGTTAAAGGTGTATTCGGTGACACTGTACGGATATGCAAGGCGCTTTTGTAAAGGGGCATCAAATTGTGTATGAGTTGGTAGTTTGTGTGATTATGGAATATTACAGCATATCAAATAAGAAGGTATTACCTATAAAGTTGACTTTGAGAAGGCATGTACTCATTTAGATTAGAATTTTTACGATGTATTATTTTTTTTTTAAAAAAAAAGGTGTAAGATGGAGAAGTTGGATTAAAGAATGGTTATGGACTTGTAATATGTTTGTCATTGTTAATGGAAAAACAAGAGCTTTAAGATTTTAAGAAGTCTAAGACAAGATGACCCTTTGTTCACATATCTTTTCGTTTTAGTAGTGGACAAATGGGGAAGAATGGTTGAGAAGAGTAACGAGATAGTTTCAATAAATTGCATTATGATGGGAAGGGATATGATGTCTTTATCTCATTTACATACGGACGATACCATATTTTTTTCCTTAGCGGATGATCCAAGGTTGGCGAAGGTTGTTGGAGTAATATAGAATTTTCGACGCTTTAGATATTTAGATTTCTCATTGGTAATATTGAATTTTCCACAAGTTAGATATTTGGATTTTTCATTGGTGATAACCCCAGAAAGGATAAATTTTGGGCCTCGCTGCCAAAAAAACAGGTAGGAGGGGCTAGTGATGGAAAAGGACATTGTTTGTGAGATAGCATACACGTGTATATTGGAATTTTTTGGATCTAGTGTTATTTAGAAAATTATTTAGGTTAGATGGAGGAGGTGGATTAAAGAATGTCTATCGTCTTATAAGATGTTTGGCATTGTTAATAGAAAGGCATATAGGAGCTTTAAAGTTTTGAGGAGTCTTAGACAAGACGATATTGTGTGTCATTTCTTTTCATTTTAGCAGTGGATACATAGTGTATAATGGCCGACAAGGCGAAGGAGATGGAATTAATAGATGGCTTTACGATGAGAAAAGACTGTGCTTTTATCTCACTTGCAATTTACAGACAATACCATATTTATTTCATCTAGGGATGAATCCAAGGTGGGCTAATAACTTGATATGTCTGCTCTAGTGATAATGTGCGAGCTTGTTTCACGTCTTAAGGTGAAATTAGGTAAAAGTAATCTTGGGGGTATCAGTTTTGGATCAGACAGGTAGGCTATAAAGGGTAGCTAGGGCTTAAGGTGTACTATTGAACACTTGCCCTTTACATATCTGGGTTTTTCACTTGATGACAACCTTAGAAAGAAGTATTTTTGGGTCTAAAGAATTGGTAAGATGTTTTCTAGGGGTGGAAAATAGGCGTTGTTTAATAGAGGGGGGATGTATACATGTGTGAAATCAATATTTACTACAAGTCAAGTTATAGTTTAGTGATCGAAAATTTGATAAGGGCCTTCTACGGAAAGGTTGGGAGGAATATAAGAAGATCACTTGGTTAAGCAAAATTATCCACAGTAAAAGGTTGATTTGGGATTCAAAATATTACATTTAGGAATATTTACCCCGTCGGTAAGTGGTTATGGAGATATCATATTAAGCAGAATTCATTTCGGCACTTGGCCATTAAAAGCAACTATGACATTAAAGCTAGATGAGAATTTTGTGTGGTTAGTTAGGAACTTGGGATAATAATCAATCTCCCTATAAAGTATTTCTGATATTCTTTTGTTGCTCTCGGGATTTGTTTCTTTGAAGTGGGAAATGGTTAGCATGCACAAGTTTTGGAGGATGTTTGGGTGGGTAATTCTTCACTTAGCCCTCCCTTGTACCGACTGGTCAGTTGCAGTAACATATCTATTGCTTGTTATTATGGCATGTTCTATTGTGGCTCCTATATCATGGAACTCCAATTTTTGTAGAAATATTAATGATACAAAAAGGGTTGAAATGACGCATTGTTGGTTATTCTTAATAATTGTTTTGAGAGACTTTACAACATTGACAAATGGATTTGGTCTCTCCATTCATCATGATCTTTCTCTTCCAAGTTTTCTTTTATGACGTAGATGATAAATTCAAGTTATGCTCCTTGCTCTAATCAAAAGAAAATTAAAAGAGTGGTAAAGGATCTTAAAACTAAGAATTTATGATTTCTTTAGCTCATAAAATCTCATGACTAATAACATGTTGCAAAAGCAAAGATCGAATAATTATCTTTGCTTTCAATGGTGCGATATGCGTCAAAGTGGAGCGGAATTCTTGGATCACCCATTTTTGCATTGGCTATTGTCTATTCCCCCCTACAATAAATTATTTCATATGATGGATATTATTTGGGTGGCCCCAACGAGTTGTTTACCAATTATCTTAACATATGTTATAGGGACTTCATGACAAACAAGAGCGCAAAAGATTTGTAATCTTAAGCCATATTCAAAATTATTTTGGTGATATGGTTGGAACTCCCTGGTTTTCTATTTCAGTGTTTTTTTCCATTGCCCCCCACCTAGCTCCCTCTCCCGCATCCCCATTTCCTACCCTTCCCTACCTCTCAGACTTCTCTAGCGCAGAGGTGGTGGAAGAAGTGATTGTCGGAAATAAAATAGGGTAGGAAGGGTTATGGTTGGAAGAGGACGGTTAGGGTTGGAAGAGGAGGTGGAGGAGGGTTGGGTAAGAAGATGAGTGTCAGGACGTATGCTACAACATGTTCAAGATAGAGATAGACGTTCATTTATGGAGTTTTACTTGTTCAAGATGTGAATTGTCATTTTTACACATAAAACTAAGTATGGTTGTTGATGACTTGGACGATCATCTCCAATTGGACAAGATTGGTTATAATTTAAATACTATAGGAACGAAAGATGTAATTAATATAAAGACAATAAACTAAACTCTGACAATTTAGAGAGCAAAATTATAATAAACGATTGCTATGCAAATATTGATTGGAATTCTCCTTTCAAGTCTACCCTCTCGATTCGTTGGTACTCAGTTTTGCTTCTCCTTACTTGATATGTATTTTATTTGATTGGATAAATGATGGTACGACTAAAATTCATTTGAGCCATAATTAAATTGATGGCGCTGTAAAGAAGCACCTGAAGTGCCATCTTAGACGAACCGCCTGCACACTATAGTAAACTACTAGTCGCTTGGTCGTAAGCCTAATTCATTTATTTAACGTTGAAGTCCTTAATCCTTTGGACTTCACTCAAATTAGGAATTTAAATTTATAGACTCCCTCAAATGTATTTGGGAATATAAACCTTATCATTGGTTTTGTCCCCCTTATGTTGTCCCTTCAAAAGCCCTTTTGGGTTCCTATGTTTACCAATAGTACTAGGATTAAGCACTTGTGGTGGGAAGGGACAGAGTGTCTTTATCTCATTTACTCTCAGAAGATTATGGAGTTAATATTATTAGCTTGGTTACATCATTGTACAAAGTTTAAGCTTTTAGCGAGAATGTTAAAGGTGGTATTAGATGACACTGTTTAGATATGCAAGGCGCTTTTGTGAAGGGCGTCAAATTTTGGGATGTGTTAGATGTTCCGAACATTTTTTTTTTAATTCCAGGT
>JAULLE010448651.1:0-10551 GCA_035668155.1 Sarracenia purpurea
GATTCGATCCTATCGACCTGGCTAAGACCAGCCAATATAACGATGTGCTACAACCGTACCAATGGACAGTCCGGGTCTATTGCGGTCGTGAGCCCCTTGTATACTTGTCAGAACCTTTGACCCGATCTTCCCCGCTTCACGCAACGAGTCAAATACTGGACAAGTATACGGACAATGCATACATACATCACAAATGAAATAAATATGAATCCTAGCATGCGTATCCTCTCAATTTAATCTCATTAATATTTTTGGGATCCCGGATAATACGTAAAAGGATGGCTTTTAAGTATACCCATCTCAACAGTGGGGTCATATTTATAGATTTCAGAAAGTGCAAGTCCTTCTAGGATAAAGAGTTGTTGGTGCGGCGAGTCCGGACAGAATCAGCCAGTCCGGACGAAAACAGAGACTTGAGTCCGGATGATTTTTGGCAATTCCGGACGGTTTCGGTGATGGAAGTCCTGACTGGTGACGGCCGTGGGTCGCGACGGTGTTGGCGACGAGAGTCTGGACGGTTGTTCAGTGTCCGGACAGTTGTTGGCAATGAGGGTCTGGACGGAAGTGGATAGTCCGGATGGAGTGTGCTGGTCTTGGTCTTTTTCTTCAGTTTTCATCTCGTGTCGTGTATTTGCTTGTTTTATTGTGATTTCGGTGTATTCTTGCATTTCTTCTCCAAATCCTGTCTTAACACAAAAACACTACAAAAACACGATATTAAACAATATCTCAGGGTTAACCTAGTGTAAATAGCCGGATTAAATCGTCACTTTTGAGTGCCGATCATCTGCCGTTTTGGTTTGGACAACACGGTGCCGTCCAAGTTTATTTTTACTTATTTATTTCAAAACATATTTTTATGATCAGATTCGTTCATTTTGCATAACTCATCGAGTTCAGTATCTATGTAAAAATTTAGGTTAATCCAATATCGGTAATTAATTGATAGAATAACATTTGTTTAACAATTTTTTTCTCAAAATTAATAAATAAAATAATTTTGGGAAAAAAATATTTATTTCAAAAAATTATAATTTTTTTTGTAGCATACGGGGCTTATTAATAAAAAAACAAAAATTACCTAAGAAAAATATGATTGAACTTAATTAGTTATACTTATTTAATATTTTTTATAAAAATAATTACACTTGTTTGCGTCGGTCTTATTACCGTCGTAAATACATATTTTTTATGACCATCATAATTGCCACTACCATTGTGCTGTAATAATTATTTTTTTAGCTATTTATGTCGGGGTTTTTGCGTCAGCACTCTTCCTGTCGTAAATACCCACTTTTTGCGTCGGTGCTCTTCCCGTCGCAAAAACTCACTTTTTGCGTCAGATCTTTTGCGACAGCCTATTCCCGTCGTAAAAACCCACTATTTGCGTCGAGTCTTTTTGCGACGTCCTCTTCTCGTCGCAAAAATCCATTTTTTTGCGTCAAGCTTTTTTGCGACAGCCTATTCCTGTCGCAAAAACCCACTTTTTGCGTCGTATCTTTTGTGACGACCAATCCTGTCGCAAAAACCCACTTTTTCCGTCGGGTCTTTTTACCGTCGCAAAAACTCACTTTTTGCAACGGCATTGTAGCCGACGTAAAAAACACTGTGGCAAAAAGTTATTTTTCTAGTAGTGTGGCATAGAATATAGCCTGTGGTTAAAATTTTTTAATTTTTGGATTATCGGATTTTATCCCCGTAAATTAATACGCAAGTTGGTAATTTCTTTTTGGCAGTTGGATGCACTTTCGGGTTACTTTAGGATGGCTATGGATTGGACGCAGTTTCCTGGTATCGTCTCGGGTGTGAGGTAGGGAACGACCTACTCTGGAACTCTACTTGTTATATGTAAGGTTATTTTGATTAATTGTGCTTTAAACATGTAAAGAATGATTTATGGCTTTACGTGTTTAGTGCGGGCCTCAAGACCTGGTATTCTTGGAAACTTTTGTAGCTTTTCTTGGTCGGTAATAGGTTGGTGTGATATTTATCTTTTCAGATATATGTTAGCATGTTTATTGCTTAAGTTATGGGTTGTGCTTTTCTTGATAATAACCCGGTTCGGACAGGGTCTAGGGCTGCGACCCTTGAGATACAGTAGTTCCTATATTTAGGAGGACGTTGTAATGCACCTATGTGTTGGAGATTCTGATAGAATCTGTGACTATAGTTTAGTCTTTTATGCTTGTAAGGCATGGTGGGCCTATATGACTTGACGTGGTTATGTCTTACGGTTTAGATACATATCCTCGGTTGGTTACTACATCGTCTGTTATGTAGGAGTTGATATATTAGTTGTTATATATCTCTGGGTGGTTATTGCTATATTACTAGTTATGTAGGATATATATATATATTATCTTCTATATATATGTATCATTGGATGTTGTGGTGACATGAGTGGCTTCCACGCCATTCTGGAAATGACTACTATATGCCTCATGGCCTTGTGCGTCGGATGGCTTTATGCCAGGTTGTTTTCTTTTTCGTATATAGATCACTTGTGATATATGGTCTAGATGGGTGTTGAATCATAACCTTTACTTTGAAAATCAAACTATTTTCTTTTCAAAACTAAACTTATGATTTAGCAAGGGTCCAGAAGCTCTTAAACCCGAATTATCTTATCAGGCGGGTGACTCCCTACGATGGATTACGACACTTGTTGTCGGGGGGTGACGGCCTACATTAGTTAACGACATTCGGTGTTGGGTGGGTGACGGCCTACATCGGATTACGACATTCTACATCAGACGGGTGACGGCCTACGTCAGTTAAAGTTTATACTTGTGATATAAACGTTAGCCCTTTGTGGTTCTTGAGATAGAGTTTGATAATTTCTCACCCTTAGGTTGTTGTGTTACTTATAAGTAAGCTATTTGATAACTTGGTGATATATATGTTTAGTGCGGTGCCTCGGGGCTTGACTTGTGGCTTCATGCCATGTAGATCATCTTCTGAACGCTTAGCCATACTCGTGGTTGTGCGTATGTGCTATTGTTGATAGACTTATGTCTTTTATTCCGAGAAGCCGTTTATCGTTTCCTGTTGGGCTTGTTAGTTGAGGGACACCTTTGCCTCTTAGCTCCGTATTGTTGTTGGGGGTCATGTGTTATATAATTCCTTTCGATCTCATATACGTTTACCGGTTTAACGGCAGTTACTGTTGTTGTGCTTGTTTGTTTGGGTAGTAGTTACAGATGAATATTGGATATATGTTTATGCAATTATAATGTTTATAAGCTATAGTATGGGACATAGCCTATATTCATGATTTGAGATAACTTTTTACATGATATAGATTGTTAGTCTGACATGGTCTACGATGTGGGGTTTGAGAGCTTCTCGCCCTTCTATTGTGTTTTTGTTTACACTAAAACTGCTAATATCTTGTGATAGATATGGTTGTGCAGAGTTTCTTCTTGTTTTATCGATATCGGGCGAGGATATCAGGTTAGTTGATTATGGTATATTCCTGTTATATATATCCGGTTATGGTAGTGTGTTATGATATTCAGCATTATATCATATGGTTGGTTTTGATATCCGGTTGAGTATATCAATTGAGATGTTTAGCATTGTGTATAAGCTATCTAGACTTGTGGATATTGTCTAGGCTTGAGATAGATTATTTCAGTCTAAGGTTAAGCTTGTTATGCTTGAGTTGTTATTCATAGTTGGAGTATAAATGCTTAGACTTATGATATAGACTGATTTGTTGAAATCATGATAATGCGATAAACTGTATTTTATTGGTTTCAGTTAAACCTTATTTTCCTATCGCATGTCATCAACATAAAACATGTGTAGCTCTTTTGTAGCTCGTTTCCTACGAGCCTGTCGCTCACGTTGTCTCTGACAACACATGTATGGTTGGAGATGTATAGCATGATGAGAATGGATGCAGCGAAAGCTTGGCAGAAGCTTGGTTTATTCGTTGAGCATGTATTAGCTCCTAGTTTTCATTTCCATGATTGTATATTGTTCAGATGTGTTGTATGAGTCCATAAGGCCATTTTTCATTTCATGTTTGCATGGTGAGGCATCCGGGCTTTTAGCATCTCTCTGGTCGCATGTACAGGTACGGGTTTCGATTTACATGCTGTAGATATATCTGTTTAGCTAGTTTCAGTTGTATACATGTTTAGTTGGTAGTCGTTCCTGTGTTTTGATATAGATCTCTTGTGAGTATTTATTAGGTACAAAACAGCTTTTAGTGCCTAAAGCAAACATATCGATGCAAATTTTTCTAAAATCTCAAGTGGTGTGGTTTGTTTTAGGTACCTTTTTATACTAAAACGGGCGTGGTTTGTACCTTCAGACTCCTGGACACGTGATCAATACCAGGGTTAAACCAAATAAAATGCGTGGTTAAGCGGGAAAATTAATATCTTTTTATATTAAAAATAGGGGTTTGATCCGGTGCTTCGTGGAGTTTGGGTTTCTTCTAATATCTCTGTGTCGGGGCATTAGAAATTTGTATCAGAGCGTGGTTCGAATACCTTCTACCATGGAAAAGAGCTATGTGCTAAGTCGAGAGAGTTACTTTGCATGTTGCATTCATGTTTTGGGTATGCTCGTATTCTTAGTGGCATGTGCATGCTATATGATTACGTGATTACGTGGGTATAGAGGTAGGAATATGGGGATCATATTTCTTGCGTCGGCGTCCAGTTGACTACTTTGGAGATTTGGTTAGAAAGGCACCTCATGAACGCCCATTCTAATCAGAAATCCAAACGAGTTGTTCAGATTGAGATATTACTCCAATTAGCCTCCTCGGTGTGTGATGACTTGTTAGCATGCTGACATGTGTAGATGTTAACTCGTTTTATGGCATGTTTATAGCTTTTGATAGCTAGTTATCCTACATGTGAGAGTAGGAGGAGTACTTGAGAGTGTGTACGCCTTTGCGTTAAGTGTGTGCCTGGATGGCCTATGTTGGGCTGGCGATTTGCTTGTGATCTATGCGGTGTTGTGGACCAAGTGTTCTTTTTCCTTGTTTGAGAGTTTCCTCTTTGAGAGTGAGATGCCCTTAGTGGCTGGGATGACATTGGGTTGTCATTAGTATCCTGTTTTGGATCTGTGTTGTACCGGGAGTACATGTGTGGGAAACACCTCTGTTTGAGTAACAGTGTTACATGTCGGTTGTGAGAATAGACCCTGTAAATGTGCAGTAGCCTTTGTACAGTTGGGGTTCGCTTGATGAGTTGTTCGGGTTTCGTAAGAAACAGGTCTGGTGTTACCTTCCATGATTGTGGATTCACCTAAGAGGTTCTTCTGTGACAAGAACCTAGTGAATGAGGCTTCAAAGGTGGGTTAGGTGGTTACTCCTTTGACCCGTTAGGGGGTCATTGAGTTGGATGATGGCGGCGTTTCCAGTGTTGTTCCAGTAGGACGATTGCCAGTTGTAATTATGGATTCGGCCAATAAAGAGATAGAGTATCAGATATCTTTTAACCCATATCAGGGGATAAGGTTAGAAGAGGTACAACCAGTGTGGCTAGGTAACAAAGTTCTTCACAACTTCTCAGGATTCAGTTTGGTGTATGGTGTACACCCTTGGTTGATCGCTGGCTTAGTAATGATACCATTGGATTGCTCGGTGTCAAGGTTCGGATTGTTTGTCTCTTCTGACAATGGGGTATAAGTGTTGAATTATGTTGCTGGTGATATCTTCAGATGGTGTTCGCATAAGGTTCTGGTGAGATCCCTTCTCGTGGGCTTGGTTTGTGAGCTGGTTACGGTGGGAACAGTTATAGTTCGTGCAATTGTCAAAGTTGAGTTCTGAGAATCCCGTTTGTGGGATAGGTGCCTTGGCAAGGATGCCTAAGGATTTTTTCGTTGCTTACTTATTGTTGTGGTACCGGTAAAGCTGAGTGGAGTTTTGGACCGTGTGGTTTACGTGGTGGCTCAGGAGCTTAAGTGAGTGACGTAAAACTGGATCCGTCTTAATCTCATCTTTTCATTCAAACATGGTTTTCTCCAAAAAGGGACAAAAGTAGTTTTAAAGTCTCTAGATGAATGAAAACATGATTTTACTTCAGAGTGTTACAGTCACATGTTTGTGCCTTAAGGGCAAACAAATGATGAGCGGAGGTACCGGTAACAATTTTAAATTGTTTCCAGTTGGCGGCTTCTTCCTCTAGCTCGGGGTAACGTGAGACCATAAGTAGAATGAGTTGGATCTTGACCTGATGGAAAATCCTTACTGGGATATCGGACGGTGTGGGACAGGACAACTAGCGTGGATCGGTTGGGGATTGTGGCTATCTATCCACCGGAAGGATGACCTGGGTTAGGTTTGTTGAGTTTATGGAGTTATCCAAAGAGGAATAGAAACAGTGATCAAAAACTAGTATAAGAAGGATTCTGTCTGGTATAACTTGCTACAGTATGTATCAATGAGTTTGTGTCGCCATGTTACGAATCCGTGGGTGACTGATAGGACTATCTGGTCAAAGTGGTTGTGATGAATTGTTTGGGATCGCCGTGTGTCAGTGAGATCATCTGTTGATTTGGAACTTCAGTCTTCGCCGTATCTGATTTGAGATCGTTTTATTTTGGGCAAAGTTTGCAGTCAAGCGTGGGTACTTATTGATTCGTGAATACGGTGTTCAAGAGTACATCGTAGTAATCATAGCTGTTTATCTAGTCTATGAGGAAGTTTGTCTTTTCCTATAGGTCCTTTCCGTAGGAAGGTTCGAGAAGTTTTCAAGGAAGGTTTTGAAAGGGTTTGACGAGATTTTCGGATTTGTTTCAGGATTGCTTTCTATATGAAGTGCAGTGATTTTGGGGACGAAATCCTTTTTAGGGGGATGGTTGTAACAACCCGACCTCTTTTAACTATTTCTTTATAGTACAACGTCATTCAACAAGTTTTGTAAGTCCTAGACCCAGGAATCATAGACCGTTTCGATTATAAACTTTATTTCAAAACCGGCATTTGTCAAATTTTTTGAAAAATCGGTTAAATGTTTTTAAAGAATTAAAATTTATTAACGATCTGAGGTCTGATGGTTCCACCGTTTGTTTTGGAACCTTCGGATAATTATTCTTGATTGTCAGACAATGTTTGGTGTCGTTTGGATAGAGGACTGGTCCTTGTTTTTAAAATCTCGAACCAGTATGAAGCAGATTGGACCGCTCAAGCGATGGGGGGTTCGCTCGAGGAAACCTTGTTGGTCCAGATCTTTCTAAGTTTATGTTTTGACGCGTTTTAGAGCAAAATATCTTTATTTGTTCTCTTTAAACATTCTGGAGGTAGCAGGGGATGAAGTTTGGGCTAGGGTTTTACCTTTTGGATGCTCGGTTGAGGTCCGTTTGGTAAGTTTTCTTTATTTTTGTTTATAGATCCTTTGTATATATGCGTTATTCTATGTTTCTACCGAATCTATTTTTTATTTTGGTATTCGTTTGGTGTTAGGAATAGCTGGATGCTTGTTTTTCTTGCTTCCTCTTCGGTTACGAGGTAGAATTTATGCTAATTTTAAACTATTGATTAAGTATGAGTTGTATATTTTCATAAAATGAAAGTATCCCGACTTTGTTCAATATTTTTACCACTTTTGAGTGACCGAACCTTAGGGGTTTCAGAAAGTAATAAGTTTTTATGCATCCTTATTTTATTAAGAGCATGCGTGTCTTTTCAAAATTTGGATTTGGAGTAGTATAACTCAAAATGTGTACAATGCGAGATTTGTAGATATTGGCTTTTATCGGGCTTAAAATGTCGATTTTTGAAAAGTGTCAGATTTTCATCTATATGTATTGATATTGTTACATGCCGGAGTTTTCGATTTTCAAAACGGACGGTCGTAGCAAAAAACATGGACAAACTGCATGGGGTTTGATTTAGGCAAAAATAGGGTTTTGGAAAAAAATGGGCTTTCGAGTGGTTTTTCCTAAAAACTAGTTAGTTTTTCGTGATACTGGTGAGGAAAAGACCTTATGGTTGAAAACTGGGACTTTTTGGAAACTTAAATGATTTTCAGGTGGGTGACAACTTACCCAGATTTGAGATTGAATCACAACTTTTCATAGTACATCGGACCTTTTAACAAAACATTATTTTTGACATCATACCGGACTTTTTAACAAACCTTACGATTCAACGTTGATTCAGCACTTTTTCAAACTTATGCTTTGAACCAAACTCTCCTAATTCATGCCTATATTAGGAGTTAAGACCATTGCTTTTACTTGAGTAACAGGTTAGTTTCGAGCTAGACCTTTCATTCCCGTTATGACTTTAGTCACTGTTATTATGTATGGGTGGTTTCTTTATATCATCGATAGTTGTTACAATAATATCATTGGATACGTTGTGTCATCGATTGTTATTGTAGCATCTCGATTCTGGTTATACTCTTGATGGTTGTTATAACATCTAAGGTTTCCTTATATGCTTGGTTGTTATGTAGTACCATGGTTTCTAATGCGGCTTTAGTTGTATTACTGCTAGTTGTTGCCACATTACACAAGATTACTTGTTGTTTGGCTTTGGCTTATTCTTTTAGGCTTTAGGTTTGTATGCTAGATTTTCCTAGTACGTCGGGTTTGGGGCATTACAACATGGTATCAAAGCTTTAGGTACGAATACCTGAGGAGCTTTGGTAATGGTTAGCCCATCTGAGAGGGTTGAATTGCATGTTGCATTCATGTTCTGTTTGCTTGCTTGATGTATGTGAACTGCCTTACATGCGCATGCTAAGTGCTATATGAGCATATGGGTAGAGCTTGAAGATGATTTATCTTGTCTTGGCGTCTATTAAACTTGCTTGGAGTTCGAGTTAGGGGAGAGTTCGGCCAGCGTTCTTCAAGCAAGAAAACCAAGCGGGTTAACCGGATTAACTTATCATTCCTAACGTTCTATCTTGGTATATGTTACTTGTTATTTGTTTTGATATCCACATTGATCAGGCTTGGTATAATGTTGTATATTCCTCTTATCTTTCCTATTGAGTTATGATGCTACGACGTGGCAGAGGTCGTGGCTGGGCCAACGGCCGAGGTCGAGTTGATGACCACGTGATAGGAGATGGGGATGCACATGTCTAGCAAGACCCAGTCATGGATGATATTCTCATTCATCAAGAGCTAGTCGTAGAGAAGGTTCACATCCAACCAGATCCAGTAGAGGGCGGTGCATAAGTCCAGTAAGAGCCAATACGGGAGATAGACGTACTATAGCAGATGCTTGTTACGATGCAAGCTATGGCAGGAACGACGAGGGGAGGAGATCCAGCTCCCGAGCCACGGGCCTCTGTGGCCATGCGAGAGTTTAGATAGATGGATCCTCCTATCTTCAGTGGGGAACCTGATCCAGAGGCGATGACGGAGTGGCTAGAAGCATTAGTGGCGATCTTTGATGCATTACGTGTGGAGAGCGAGCAAAGGGTAGGTATAGCTAATTTTCAGTTCCGGGGTAGCGCACGAGAGTGGTGGAAGTTCGCCAAGACCACTATCAACTATACGTGGACACCTTTCAAGAAGATCTTCTTCGTGAAGTACTTTCCTCATTCTTCTAAGGACATATATCATGAGGAGTTTCTGAGCTTAGCCCAAGAGGGGTTATCAGTCTTGCAGTACGAGGCGCAGTTCGTGAATCTATCGCGCTATGCACCAGAGATCGTGATGATAAAGGAGCTTCGTGTGAGGAGGCTTGAGAGAGGGCTACGACCAGCCATCAAGAATAGGATGGCGGAATTTGACATTCACACCTACATGATGGTTGTGGAGACGGCGATTCAAGTAGAGAACTCGTTCACAGAGAGTCCTAGAGTTGGGGAGTCTAAGCCGTAGTAGAGGAACCAAAGTGCACGGTCAGATAAACGTTCACAGAAGAGGTAGAGGTTTGGGAGTCAACCACCTCGTGGTACGAGTACTTCATCATTGGCTTCTTCGGGATATGCAGATCCCCAGGGAAGACGTGCCACCATTGCAGGTAGGTACGACACATCCAGCAAGATTGTCCGTAGAGGAGCACGGGGCAGAGCCAGATTCAGAGTACAGGCCAGGGCCAGGGCTAGGGGAGGTCCCCACCTACTTGCTACACCTGTGGACGGGTGGGCCACATTAGTAGAGACTTCCATCAGAGAGCGAGTGATCAGCACTCAAAAGTGACGATTTAGACCCGTTAATTTACACTGAGTTAGTCCCTTTTGCTATCTAATATGTGTTTTTTTTTAGTATTCTTGTGTATAAGACATGAATCAGAGGAATGACACAAAACAAACGTAAAACAACCACTTTAACATCAAAAATATCACAACCAAACGAAGACTAACAAAGCCTACACAAACCGTCCGGACGCTCCCACTTCACCGTCCCGACACCACTATCGTCCGGACTCTACCATTTTGTCATCCTGACGCCAAACAGCCGACTATCCCGACGCTTCACACCATGATGCCCAAGAAATTTTCGTCCCGACGCCTATAACCGACAATCCCGACGCTCCCGAAACAGGAAACTAACGTGGTGTCTATACAAATCCGTCCGGATGCCAAACGCCCCATGTCAGATGTTGCTAATTTTGAGGATCTGAAA
>JAULLE010449754.1:0-16603 GCA_035668155.1 Sarracenia purpurea
GAATATTTTCCAGCTTTTTTCAAAAATTTTCTAAAAAGGGGAAAATGTACTTGTTTTCTACAGATGGTGTTTTAAAAGGTGACTCTTCGGCATGAGACTCAGTTATTGGACATTTCCTATTAGTCTAGTAGTTGTTTTAGGTCAGGACGCTACATATAGTGGGCTACATGAGGGATCACAGGGAAGTTTAGGAGTTGGGATAATAGTAAGAGAAATCCGAATATCCCTAACTCTGTCCTTGAGTTAGATGCTCTCCCAGCCCTAACTTGAATTATGTCTCGAGTTTCAAATTATCAAAGTCACCAAGGTCTCCTCACATTTAAGACATGGATCCCTGATAATCGAATTAGATTGCTGACAACCCGATTTGATTAACCTCTTCTCCTCGCACCCGCATAGCTTAACTTATTGAGTATGCCGGATCAAACGATACACTGGCCAGATTTGGCATAATCGAAATTATAATTAAAGCTCATGAGGGGGAACTCCTCAACCTAAATCGGACATGGTTTTCGTCAGTTGATTATTAACCATCAGACAAATGACAACAGCACCCAACTCATTAGTATTGTTGATCTTCTGGAGGAAATGTCAACCATTGACGACATAAAGTACTGAATGCTAAATGATTATGATCAATCAATCACTTCAGGATTAAGAGCTTGTGCAATACATGATAATACAGGATGTGGATCATTTCGTATAGTTAGTATAGAATTTAATATCCCGTTGATCCCGGTCAATACACTCCAAGTGTAATAACACATCGAGCTCGAACAATGAATTCCCAAAACTTGAATTCCACCCATTCGACCTAGCTAAGATAAACTACTTTAACGATGTGCTACAATCGTACCTATGGATTATCCAGATCCATTGCAATTGTAAGCCTACCGGTATGTTTTGTGAGAACCTTTCATCCGATCATTCGTGGTTCATGCACCGCGTCAAATACTAGACAGAATATATGAACTATGCATTCATTCATCATAAACATAATAAGTATAAAGCCATAAATGCAATAACCTCTCAAATGTTTCTCATTAATATACCTGGGATCCAGAATAAAATACATAAGAAGCATGGTTTTTCAGTATACAATCATAACAATCTCCCACTTATAGTCAAAGCCATGCAGGTATACGTCTGACACCTAACCATTCTACCTTAGTAAAATGATCTGCTAGGCTATCCGTAGATGCAACAATGCAAACCACAACGTCTTCACGTTTTACAGTCTCCCAGATGAGACAACCCTTACCCTCAATGTGATTTCCAGAAGAAATCACATTGCCTGAGGTGGACCTCTTAGAATCCCTATCACCCTGGATACCGTAATCTATATACCTAAGGGGTATAAGACTATCAGCCTAGTGCACCATCATGAACTCCCTAGTCCTTTTAGGACACTTAAGTATATCCCTGACTGTAGTCAAATGCTCTATCACTTAATTAGACTGATATCTAATTACCATGCCAATCGACATAACAGATATTCGGTCTAGTACAGACCATGGCATGTATAAGATTTCCCACAGCCGAAGCATAAGGAATACCTCTCATCCTCTCTATCTCCTGAGGTGTTCTAGGACATTGATCCCTAGATAGAATAATCTCATGTCTAAAAAGAAGAAATCCTTTATGTGAAATTTTCTATGCCAAATCAAGAAATTATGACGTCAAGGTAATGGACTTGGGATAAGCCCAACATCTTTCGTGATCGATCTCGTAAGAGCTTCATCCGAAGATTTGGCCCGCTTCTCGCAAGTACTTTATGTCAAATTGACTTGACAATCATACCTTCACCGATGATAACAACCCCACATCATTTTCGATTAGGAATATGTCATTAACATAAATGACTAGAAATGCCACCTCATGCCCATTACGCTTTCAGTACACACAATACCCGATTGGAGACAGATCAAAGCCAAAACTTTTAATCGCCTGCTCAAATCAAGTGTTCCAAGACTTGGATGCTTCTTTAAGTCCATAAATTGATCTCTTAAGCTTCCACAACATGTGCTCCTAGCTCTTTGTTATGAGCCCATCTGGTTGCATCATATGGATTCTCACATTAGGACTTCCGTTAAAGAATATCGTCTTAACATGGCCACCAACGAATAGGTTTCCTCATAATCAAACCCTTCTTTCTGAGTAAACCACTTTGCTACAAGCCTAGCTTTGAAGGTTCCCACCTTCGCGTCCACTCCTCTCTTTTTCTTGTAGATCCATTTACACCTGATTGGCTTTATCCCATCTAATGGTTTTATAAACTCCCAGATCGGATTAGAGTACATAGACACTATCTTAGAATTCAGAGCCTTTTGGCGTAAATCCGCATCCTTGTCTTGAAGTGCTTCATTATAATTCATGGGTTCGGTAACATGTTCTTCAGAGATCCTATCGTAAGACTCTCCTAAGAACATAAACTAAATAGGTTGACGAACAACTCTCCCACTACGATGAAATCCATCATGTGCACTCACGATAGGATGTAATTCATTTCGTTCATTAGGTATGCTTTCTGGTTGTACTATCTTTTCATTCCTAACATTTTATAGAACAACTTGGGACCGGCGTTTGTGGTTTATCACATAATCCTTTTCCATGAATCTTGCATTTGTGCTAATAAATACCCTATGACTCTTAGGATTATAAAATAAATCACCTTTAGTTCCTTTGGGGTACCCAACAAATAAATAGACCCCTGTCTTTGGTTCCACCATACTAGTATCTCTCACCAACACGTGTGCTGGGCAACCCCATATCCAGAAATGTTTAAGACTCGGCTTGTGTCCAGTCCACAACTCCATAGAGGTACCGAGAACTGCCTTAGTAGGTACCATATTCAGAATGAAAACTGCTATCTCTAATGCAAAACCCCAAAAATGAATGCGGTAAAACCGAATAACTCATCATGCTCTTTACCATCTCCTTAAGGAACCTATTCCTCATGTCCTCTACAACATTCTGCTGTGGTATCCCTGGTGAAGATAACTGGGATGTAATCATATGCTCTGACAAGTAGTTGGTGAACTCCCCCAAGAGATATCCACCACCATGATCAGATCGTAGGGTATTGATACTTTTACCTGTCCGCTTCCCCGACCCAACCTTTAACACTCTGAATTTCCCAAAGGTGTCAGACTTACAAAGAAGCAGGTAAACGTATTCGTACTTAGTGTACTGAAGTACTCATAACTATCTCTTGACTGGGTGTTCATTAGACCACATACATCAGAATGAACCAGTTCCAACATTTTTTTGGCTCTAAGTCCCTTGGTCGCAAACGGCCTCTTGGTCATTTTATCCTCAAAACAGGATTCGCTGATTGGAAATTCCTCCACTTCTGATGAACATAATGTTCATTGAACCTAAATGAAGGTCCCAATGTAGTGCTTGGTTCAAGGAAGAATTTTTCTTTATTAGTGGTAAAACATGTAAATTATTCACCTCATTATTTTGAAGAGTGGAAATAACCAGGTGTGAAATATAAAGACCATTATCCAATGTACCATGATAGATAAAATGTTTGCCAATCTCAATATTGTAAAAATGCTTATTGAAGTAAACATAATATCCATCAATTCCCAATCAGAAAATCGAAACTAAGTTCCACCTGATTTGAGGTCCATACAAATGTTCTTCAAAATTAAACACCTCTTTCTAAAGAAAGAACCACGTCTCCCACTGCAGTAGTAGTCCCTAGGAGTTATACCCTAACTGAACGTGAACCTTGTCATCTTTACGTTGTTTGGTCACTTGGAACCCCTACACGCAGACATGATTAGTGGCTCATGTATCTACATACCAGGTTTCCATAGATACAACCGCTAAAACATAATACCACAAGTAAATATGAGGCTTCACCTGCAGCCTTGTTGTCCTTCTGGTTAGGACAATCTCTTTTCCAATGCCCCGGCTTCAAATAGTAAGAGAAACTACCCTTAGGCACCTAACCTTTTGCCTTGGCAGTTGATGGCTTCTACCCAGTAGCCCATTGTGCATTGTTTAGTTGCACCCCTCTCTTCTTCTTCTTCTTACCCCTTATTGGCCTAGAAGGAGAAATCTTTTGTGCAACAAACACATGGGTTGACTTCCGGATAACACCCTCCACTGCCTCTAATTCTTTCAATAATTTCGCTAAAGAAGATTTAGATGAGATTACTGAAATGAATCTTGCAATGACTGAAACACGACATGCACCTGGGGTTCCCCATTAATCTCAGTTCCAATGACCTCTCTCTCGTTAAGAAGACTGATCATCTTCAAAACGTGGTCCGTCACTGGGTACCTTATGCCATGTTCGTGTTCATAAGACCCATCATGGTAACCTACCTTGTTGCTTGACCCTGCTTACAAAACATTATTGTAAGGTTAAGGACCATTTCAGCTACAGTTGCCACAAACGGATATTGGCTTTGCAAAAATCTAATGTATAAGCCAAGATATAGCAACGTACCATCCTATCAGCCCTTACCCAACCCTGATAGTGCCGGATCTCTTGTTCAAAAGATCCACTATTAGAAGTGGGTGGACCGGGATCAAATGACACGAACCTATTGTCGTTAGAAGTTAGGAGAATATCAAGACTTCTTTTCCAGATTATAAAGCTTGGTCTAACTAATTTTTATGTTCTTTGAGTATTGCCGCAAGTGGATTGAATGATCCCATTATTAAATTATAAGAAACAAAAGAGAAAAATTTTTAATTCTTTGAAAAATTTAGGGTCTCTCAACCTTTTAGTTTTAATAGAATTATTGGTAGCCCGAATC
Source organism: Sarracenia purpurea (assembly GCA_035668155.1). NCBI lineage: Eukaryota > Viridiplantae > Streptophyta > Magnoliopsida > Ericales > Sarraceniaceae > Sarracenia > Sarracenia purpurea. Next base: position 4,779 of record JAULLE010449754.1, read on the forward strand.
CTTTTCGATTACGCATGCCACGCAATGTGGACGTCTATTAATCAATCCTCGTCGGGACAGACATGCGAGTCTATTAATTCCACTTGAAATATATCACAACAAAAGCCATTCGCCCAGAGTTACATTAACCGATTAGGCCATGCAGTGTGAACGTCTAATAGTTAATGATCAACGAACTAACATGCATTTATTTCTTGATATATTCCAAGTAATTAATAGCCAATTATCTTTGATCCCCATACATAAAAACAGTCACTCCTCATGGAACATATTTTTATCCATGGGTTAAGTCAAACGCCGGGCCCGGTGTGAGAGAACCCTACTTTGCATAATTTTCAAATTAACTAATTTCGGAGATTTGTGCCGGAGATGCCATGATTATATCCCTTCCTCAGGATGACCGAAATCGAAGCTGGCAAGCGAGTTATAATCATATCTCCAACGAACGTGTGTTGGAGACCGTAGGATTTATCTGTGACTAAATCCTTCTCCCACATAATACTTTAAAATCGAGGGTTTTACTTTTTTTTTAATTTTAAAAAATTAAACAAATTTTTAATTATCCGATTACAAAATAAATCCAGTTTTAATCAATTACAAATTCCATATTTAAGTCCATTAATATAAACAAGAATTTTCCTTATTTAATTTTTCGAAAAGAAATTTATTATATGGATCTTCTTAAAATAAAAAATTTCCTATTTAATTATCCACTTAACACAAAAATTAAATAAATTAATTATCTATTTATTTTTCGTTTTAAAAAAATTACTTGGATTACTTATTTTATAAAAGACCATTTTTCCCAATACACTTCTAATTAAAAATCATACATAAAAGAAAACATAAAATAAAAATTCATCCACACAATTAAATAAAATAAATAATTAATTAATTAAAACCAACAAAAAAATAAATAAACTCAGTCATTATAATCTGGATCATTCGTGCAATCTTATAATCTGACGGTCTCGGATTAAAGATTGATGACTAGGGTTTTGGAACCCTAAACGTGCTGTCAAAGACTCTACATTCTTCCTCAGGCCCAGAGCACCGTCACAATCCCAGACCACTACTGGAACGCCCGAAAGAAGCCGAAAAAGAAGCCCCAAACAGCTCGTGTTTGGCCAAAACTTGCTACTATGTAACAATAGTGTGCCGCCAACTTTGTGCTATTGTTTGTCCGTCTTGCCACCACCGTCGAAGCGCCCAAAAATTATTGGAGTTATCCGACTTCAATTACTTGATCGCCACAAACAATTGCGTCAAAACTTGATGTCGAACTGCCCCGAAAAAATCCTCAAATTTTGTTTCATCACTGTAGCGCCTGACAGCGATGTCCACTCTTCACACTCCGTTCTAACCACCTTGCCGCCATTGTCAAAGATCCAAAAAAATACTGGAGGTAGGCGACTTCAAGTACTTGCACCATGCCAAAAATCGCATCAAAATTTGAAGCAGAAGTGCCCCGAAAAAATTCGTGAAATTCACGTCACTTTAACAGGCCAAAAATTCAACATCATGGTTTGGCCTCCGTTTTGACCGCCTTGCATCCGATGTCAATCCGCCAATGGAAAACCTTAATTTCAATGAGAAAATCGTGTCGAATTTTTTTTTCCAAAGCCCAGAAAACGAAGCACGAACACGGCACAATAGTGCTATCCGAAACCCCCTTTAATCGTCGATGTTAAGCCTTTTTTCCGCCTCGTTTTTTACCTCCGTTTCGTGATTTGATTTACAACAATAATCTTAAAAAACAATTTGAATGAAATAATATTACATTGAAAATCCTATGCCCCACGTAGGAGGCATACAATCGATCCATTCTCGATTCAAAATCAACGAGATATGCGATAAAAAAAATGACATAATATAAACCATATATTCAAACGATTATCGACCCAGATCATTATGAATTTTGCTACAAAACAAAGGTTGGCACATTTGTTTTTCATGAAAAATGCATCTGGCTCTGATACAATTGTCGAAGCCGCGCAGCGGAAAAGTTTAAAAATTCGACGTCATGCCCGTCAAAAACGACGTTATGCGGTTTTTCATGAAAAACTAAGAATATATATTTCAGATATTAACTGAAAGATACATTTTAGAAACTTTTGGTAATGTTTCTATAACTTCAAAACCAAATGAGACCACCTTGCAACCTTCTTACTTATGGCCTGAACGCGCCACAATGATCTCGGAGTGTGGGCACCGAATCCCATCGAGGCCTTTTCTTGCTCTTGGTTTCTTCTCACACAAAATCCCTCAAAATTACACAAAAATCATACAAAGGAGAGAGGAAGGCTAGTGGCTAGGGTTGGAGAATAATGGGTTGGAATGATTTGTTATTTTCCTTATGATATATAGAGATATATATCATATATACTATATATATCTCAACTTTCCAAAAAAGAGAATATATTATATGCTTAACAAATAATTAAAATAATTCTCCATCCCATTGGGGCCGATCACCTAGGGAGAAAATCCCTAGGTGTGCCAGATTTAAAAATTGCCCCCGAATATTTAATTTAATTCTCGAATGTCTCAGCAGCAAAACCGACATTCAAATAAAATTAAATAATCACCTAAACCAATAAGAAATTATTCGGCACGTATATTGGGATACATAAGGGATCATGAGAAAGTATATGAATTGTGCTAACCATACGAAAAATCCAGATATCCCTAACTTTGTCCCTGAGTTAGATCCTTTCTCATACGAATCAAAACTTAGTCCACTAAAGGCTTAGACTGAACTCCTGGCCCTAACTCGAATTATCTCTTGAGTTTCTAATTATCAAATGCACCAATGTCTCCCTATGATTAAGATATGGATTCCCAATAATCGAATTAGGTTAATGACAACCCGGTTCTATTAACCTCTTATCCTCGCAACCACGCTGCTTAATTTATTGAGTATGCCAGATCAAGCGATCCACTGGCCAGATTTGGCATAATCAAACTTATAATAAAAGAACACAAGGGGGAACTCCTCAACCTAAATAGGATGGGGTTTCTATGAGTTGATTATTAACCATCGAGGAAATGATGACAGTACCCAACTCATCGGTATTATTGATCTCGTGATGGAAATCTTAACCATTGACGACTCAAAGTACTTAACGTTAAATGAACTTGATCAATCAATTACTTTGGGATTAAGAGCTCGTGCAATACGTGATAATACTGGATGTAGATCAATTCATATAGTCAGTATAGAATTGATCATCCCGTTGATCCCGCTCAATACACTCCAAGTGTACTAACACATCGATCTCGAACAACGAATTCCCAAAATTCGAATTCCACCCATTTTGTAATATCTTGACCTTGGATACTACAATAACATAAGGTGATACCAAAAACTGAGACTCTAGCTGAAGATTTGTTTCCTAAAACATCTATCTGAAATAGACAAAAGTCATTTTTCCTTTAAGGATTACTAAAATACTGAAAAATGATCTAACTCTTTTTGAAAAATTTTGGCACTGTCTCCACTATTTTTGGACTAATACTAACCCAAAATATCACCTATAAACAAGAAAAATCCAATAACTCAACAATATAAGCCCATCAAGGGCATCCAATAACAACAATAATCCCATCCAAGGTGCCTAACAACTACTAAAAAGCCCATCCAAGGAACAACAAAACTAAACTATTCTACTATACAAGAAAAGAAAGCTGATCCATGGCATAAATAAAGTATACTAACTCAGAAAGGAAATCACGAACTAAAGAATACCCCACGGTAACTCACATATATGCATCAAATGAAATTGGCCTTATGGCCGCTCAGTCATCCATGAATAGAAACTAAAATACAATTTTTTTTACACATTCATCCAAAAGGGAAAAGAACAACAAGTAAAATAAACGACATGGTTGCTGAAAGCTTTTGCTAACTCATCCTTGCTTAGTTCTCTATGTGCTTTCTCGCTTAACCTGAAAATTTTTAAGAGGATTGAGCCCTAGTAGTAGGATAATAGATAAAATAAACCAAATTCGTGATATGCAAGATTGGCATGAGATAAATACAGTTCATAGACATAAAAACAACTTAATACTCTTTCTTTATGGAAAGTTAGGTATCGCATGCCCTTTTTCAAATGAAGAACAACCATGTTGCAAGTAAAGTGTTTTGTTATATCGAGCCTATACTCACCATTCATCCACATTCTATTGAGCATTCCAAACTATGTAGCTAGTCTCACCATAATGTATAGTTAAAAGATACTCGAAGTAAAACGAGTTTTGCACATTCACTCTTAACGTCACGACAAACACATTATCACCTGCTCAACCATATAGAAGTAACAATGTCACCTCCACGCATTCCTAGTCATAGGTATGTTCCAACTAACACATAGCCCTTAGGTTTCTCTCAAAACCTTATCATTGTGCACCTGGCTCATTAAAACAAATGTGAACTTACGTTTGTTGTCCCAGATACCAACTCAAGGGGGGGCGGGGGGCGGGGGGTGAATGTGTTGATTAGAAACTTTTAAACCTTTTTAATTTTCTTTTAAAAACTTAATGAATTACGCACACCAATGAATAAGAAAAAAACTAAAATGTAAAAGAGTAAGGGAAGAGAAATACAATATAGAGATTTATAGTGGTTTGGTCCTTCAGACCTATGTCCACTCCCCAAGAGCCTTGGTAATTTCCAATCCACTCGTGGCGATTCTTGAATGGGTGAATCGAAGCCTCGTATAAAGTCGGGATCCTTTACAAGGTTGAAATGTAACCCTAATGTTTTGAGGCAAAGCGGAGCCTTACAATGATAGAAGTTTGATGGAAATGATTGTAATCTCCTTTGAGAGAGAATATACAATTTAAAACTCACATACATGTCACTCACTCTCAAGGTAATGAATAAACAATAAATGATCAAGAGAGAGTGGTTGAAGAACCAGAGAAAAGTGCACAACAGTAATGAACATTGAAGAATGGCAGTAAATGTGTTTTTGCTCGTAGGTGGTTGGGCATGAATTGAATGCACAGTAATTGCTTTGTAATTCATGGTGTGTTGGTCTTCAAACATAGTGGCTTATATAGCCTTCATCAAAATCTGAACATTAGGGTGCATTAAATGCTCCAAAATGTTACCGTTCATCTGCAGATTTTGAATACCCGCACAAATAGTTCAAACTATTTAGAGAAAGGTCGAACTTTTTCGAGCTGAGATGGATAGGTTGAACTTCCCTTGGAATAGGTTGAACTATTGTTGAATTTGGAAAAGGGAATAGTTCGAACTATTCTTGAATAGGTCGACCTTTTCGAAGGCTCAAGAAGAGAGAAAAGGCTCGGAAAATATAGTTCGAACTATATCTTGGATAGGTCGACCTTTTTCTTGGACTGCCATAAATTGTTCTAACTTTCTCCCAGAAACGTTGAACGTTTTCTTCAAAACCTTCAAATTTGAATTTTGTTTCCTCTTTGAGAAATGTCGAACAGGTCGGCCTTTTTCTTGAATAGGTTGACCTTTTCCTTGCCTTTGAAGAATATTGATTTTCATAGAAAAGGTTGAACTTTCAAGAGAATAGATCAATCTTTTCTTTCCTTACAAAATAGGTCAAACTATTAAGAGAATAGATTGAACTTTTTGTAGTTCAAAACGCATTTTCAATACTTTGAACTTTTCAAAGAGATCTATAAAAGAGATTTAATTAAAAACTTTTAGTTATAAAATTTTATATGTTCAACATCTCAAAAATATAGAATTGGGTACCTTATAATCCTAAAAAACATATCAAGATACAATTCAAACATTAGTACCAACAAAATCAATTTGTTGTTATATGTCGAAACTAAGAAGGAACGTGATTGAATAACCTTTGGGCTAACAATCTCCCCCTTTTTGACTATGACAACAATTGATTTGTTTGTGAGAAAATAAGATAATCAACAATAAGCTCCCCCAAAATATGTGCATACATATAAGAATCAAAACAATATGCATTAGTATAATGCAAATATGTTTTCAAATTCTAAAGCAGAGCGAGTCTACGAGGATTAACCCCGGTCACTGACCGTCATGCACTTTAGAATTAATTGACATATAAACATTAGACAATTGAATATGCTATTGATTTTAGTTTAGGGATAGCATAGGAGTAATATCAAGAGAAAGAGTAATTTTGACAATTATATCAACAAAGAAAATGTTTAATCAAAATTTTGACAAAAATCTCAACCAAAAAAATATTCAAGGAAATCTTTCTTATATTACTCCCCCTCAATCAAGCAATCATTTTAAGTATAGAGATTTTCATATAAATAGAATATTGAAAGATGCATAACTTCCCTTACGAGACAATTTTGAGAACAAGCCAAATTCAATTTCATAGTCTTAAAGTATAAACATTGTAGGTAATGTATTGAAAAGAAAATAGCAATTAAGGAGCTTTTTCAAAGAATTAAAGATCAATCTACTACCAAATCACACAATGTAATCACATAGGCAAATAAAAATTGTTTACAAATAACAATCTAAGAATTAAAGCATAGGCACAATCGAACTACCAATATCATGTATTTAACCCCAAAAAAAAAAACAACAAATCAATTCCAAAGTCTTTGATCTCCCCCTTTGTCATTGGCAAAAAAAAAAGAGGGTGATGTAAAAGTTAAACCATAAAAGTGTTTGAGGCATAATCATACATCATAAAGAAAATACAAAACAAGTATTTCTAACAAGCTAAAAACAGAAAAAAGAGACTAGGTCTCCGAGGCTTGGGTGGAAGCTTGATCATCATACTTCTTCTTCAATCTCCTCCTCTTGTAGGTTCTAGTTGGAGTATCTTCTTGAGATGGTACTTGAAAAGTTTCTTGAGCATGTTCAGGATGAGCAACTTATTGTTGAGAGGGAGTTAAAACTTGAATGGGAACAGGGCAAAAGAATTTTAACTTCTGGGTCTTGAAAAGATGCAGAAGGTTTGGCATTTGGTTGTGGCTGGGTAGAGGCAGGAGGTTGTGCTTGAGATTCATTAGAAGGCTCTTGAGATGGAATAGATGCTTGGACAGGACCATGAGGTTCAAGGGGAAATACTGGTTCTGCAGAGGGAGAGGGCTAAACATCTTGGGTAAAGGATTCACCTTGAGCAGAAGATTTTATGCTGGCAAGCAATGCTCGAGCCTCATCTTTACCATTCTTCATTATGAGAGCTTCCCTTGTCGAACTAGAGCTACCTTCAGCATGAGAGGAACCTTGGTTTTATGCATGAGCTAGACTTCCCTTTTGGACTGAAGTTGGAGCTGATTCTTGAGTTTATGGTTGTGGTTGTGGTTGTGCAGCAGGAACATGGGTTTGGACTGGTTGTGATGGTTCTCCTGGTGGTCTTGCAGTAGCTATACCACTTGGTACTTGAGACACGCTTTGAGTTCGTCCTCTCAATAACAGATGATCAAACTTGCCTATAGCAAGTTGTTGCAAGAAGCTATTCAGAAAACGAGAAATCCCTGAAGTAGCATGTTGATTCCATCTCACACCATTTGTCAAACGGTCAAGATCACTTTGGACTTTGGCTTGAAAAGCATCTTGGGAGGCGTTCATAGAGTTTAGTCTTTCAAAGACTAGAGATTGAAAGGTGGAGAACATGGAGACTGCCTCATTAAGATCAAGAAAAGGAGGAGTAGATGAAGAAGATGGTAAATCAGTAGCATGAGGAGTAGGGTCACAAGATGAAGGAATAGAAGAGGATGGACCAGGTGGAGTAGGGTCGGAAGCTTTGATAGGTGGAGGTGGTGTTTGATCAATAGTAGGAACAGAGGGTGAAACAACAGTTGTCATATGGCGAGAATTTAACAGGTTTTCCATTTGACAATTCAAGATTAAAAAATTGAAAGACTTTTATCAAAAAACATGCCATGTATGAGATCCGAATGTCCACGACCATGAACGTAATACATATGTAAAATAAACAAATATCCAAGATCTTGATTTATAGAATTCAGAATACACCGCATAATAAACACATGAAGTTTAGTAACATCTCCAAATCTGCCCATTTTGAGGGACAATAATGTGGTTTGTTATATGATGAAGGATTCGCATTTCGGTTTTCAAGCAATTTGCATCAAAAGGTTTTGTAAAATTAGTGGGCTCAATTTTACAAATAGATTTGATGAAATCGATATGCAAAAATCCATCATGTTCAAAGTTCTTGGAATTGTAAGTTATACATATGTCTTCGTTAGAAATCTCAAGAATTCGATTCAGTAATTGTGGAGATAGTTCAATTGCAACACCTTTAACATTAGTGTTAATGGTCAAGGATGGCATGGATTGCTTAACAAGATGAGCATAAAAGGATTTAATCAATTCAGGACAATGAGGGCCAGAAAATGTCAAGAGTTTTTCCCATTTCAAAGTTGAGAAAAATTTGTGAAAAGTCATACCATTGGATTTAAAGAAATAGAAATCAATAGCACAGTCAGGTATGATATCCCTATCTAAGAAAGATTGTAGCTCTAGAGATTGCAAAAAGGGTTGAGGAGTTGCAATCATAGGTTGAGCTTCGATTAATTTCTTCACAGTTGCTCCAGATCTTTTCTTCCTTGAAATCCTAGGGCTTGAAGTCTTTGGCACATCGCCTTTCTTCGATTCGTTTCATTTCACCATGGTCGAAACAGAGATAGAGATGATTCGAGATAGAATAGACAAGATTTTGGAGAAAATGAGGAGGTTTCGGTGAAGGGTTTTGAGAGATATGAGGATTTCGTTTGAGGATAAGAGAGAGGCGCGAGAAAAGAATGTGAAGGATTTGAAACAGATTGTATATATAAAACACCCATAGTTTAAACTATTTTTAAAAAATAGGTCAAACTATTCTCACAATAGTTCGAACATTTCAAAAAATAGGTTGAACTAGTCTCGCACAAAAGGTCGATCTTTTTATGAAAAAGGTTGAACTTTTTATCTTGCACTGTTTCTCTCTCCTCACTCGAACAAAAAGGTCGATCTTTTCTACAAAAAGGTCAAACTATTCTGGGTTAAACAAAAAGGTCGAACTTTTTAAACATATAGTTCGAACTATTGTTCTGGTGAACCTGGTAGTTCGAACTTTTAAACACAAAGTTCGACGTATTTCACAATAAGCCCATAAATATGGCAAAATAGAGTATATGAGGGATTTTGAGCATCTAAACAAGCAACATCAAGCAGTAATCAAATATCACACAAGTTTAGCATGCCAGGACTTTTATATAATGCATTAAATCTATCCTCTTGAAAAGGTTTAGTAAAGATATCAGTTAATTTCTTATCGGTGTTAACAAATATTAATTCTACATCACCTCTTTCAACATGGTCTCTAATGGAATGATATTTAATTTCTATGTGTTAAGTCCTTGAATGTGGAATGGGGTTCTTAGTTAAGAAAATAGCACTAGTGTTGTCACACATGATAGGAATGCACTCATAAGACAACTTGAAATCTTCTAGTTGTTTTTTTATGTATAATGTTTGCGCACAACAACTACTGGTGGCTAAATTTTGCGCTTCAGCCATTGACAATGCAACTGAATTTTGTTTCTTGCTTGGCCAAGAAACTATTGATTTTTGAAGAAAATGGCAAGTCTCAGAGGTACTCTTGTTGTCTACTTTCAACCGGAAAAATTCGTATCGGAGTAACTCAACAACTCAAAAGAAGTTTGACTTGGATACCATAATCCTAAATCAACAATTCCTTTCAAGTACCTAAGGATATGTTTTGATGAAAAACAGATGTTATTCCTTAGGACAAGCTTGGAAACGTGCACACATGCAAATAGTAAACACAATATTTGGCCTACTAGCCACCAAATATAGTAAGCTACCTATCATGCCTTTATAGAGTTTCAAATCAACATCCTTGGCATCAACATCTTTGTCAAGTTTTGTTGCGGTGCTCATGGGGGTACCAAAAGGTTTTACATCATCCATTTGAAATCCTTTCAAAAGGTCTTTTGTGTATTTTGATTGATTTAATAAAATACCTTTTGAAGTTTGTTTAATTTGTAAACCAAGGAAAAAATTATGTTCTCCTATGAGACTCATTTTAAACTCATTGTGCATGCAATAGGCAAACTCATCACACATAGACACGCGTGTAGCACCAAATATGCTATCACCAACATATATTTGCACAATCAACATATCATGATCAATGCACTTAATAAATAATGTAGTATCAATCATTCCATGATTAAAACCATTTTCATGGAGAAAGCCACTAAGCCTTTCATACTATGCTCTAGGAGCTTGTTTTATACCATAAAGTGCTTTTGAAAGTTTAAAAACATGGTTTGGGGATTTTTCATTTTCAAATCCGGGAGGTTGTTTAACTTAAACTTCATCTTCAATAAAAACATTTAAAAACACACTTTTGACATCCATTTGAAAATGTTTAAATCCCTTGAAAGATACAAATGCAAGCAACATGCGTATGGCCTCCATTCTAGCTACGGGTGCAAAAGTCTCATCATAGTCTATGCCCTCTTCTTAATTGAATCCTTGGGCTACTAATCTAGCCTTATTCCTAGTGATTTCACCTTGTTCATTCTTCTTGTTCCTAAAGACCCATTTGGTACCAATGATTGTATGGTCACTAGTCTTAGGTACAAGAGTCCAAACTTGGTTTTTATCAAATTGGCTTAGCTCCTCTTGCATAGTAAGAATCCAAGCTTCATCGCCAAGGGCTTCTTCTATATTCCTAGGTTCTTCGAGAGATACAAAAGCTACATGAGAGTGCTCGTTTTGTAACCTAGACCTTGTAGTCACTCCTCTAGAAGGATCACCTAAGATCTGGTCCTTAGGATGATTGTGGACCAATCTCCAAGCATGGAGAAGTGAAGTAGAACCATTGGTTGGATCTTCACACTCCTTTGGATCCTTTTGGTCTTCTTCCTTAGGTTCATCTTTTGGTTCATCTCCTTTAAGGTCAGTTTTATTTACCCCCTCTTCAATTAAGTTTAAATCATCAAATTGATCATCTTTCTTAGAAAAGGGATTTGATTCATCAAAAGCTACATGCATGGACTCCTCTACAACTAAGGTTCTCCTATTGTAGACCCTTTATGCCTTACTAGTTAATGAATAGCCTAGGAAGATTGCCTCTTTTAGCATCAAACTTACCTAGATTGATTTTATCATTAAGCACATAGTACTTACGACCAAAAACACGAAAATAAGCAATGTTAGGCTTACGTCCCATCCACAATTCATAAGGTGTCTTATTCAAGTATTTCCTAATAAAAACACTATTCATCACATAGCATGCGGTACTAATGGCTTCAGCCCAAAAATACTTAGGTAGATTATGTTCATTAATCATAGTCCTAGCCATTTCTTGAAGAGATCTATTCTTACATTCAACTACTCCGTTTTGTTGAGGAGTCCTAGGTGCGGAGAAGTTGTATGCAATACCGTGTTCATCATAAAAAAAAATTTATGTCCGCATTTTCAAATTCTCTACTGTGATCACTCCTAATACTAGTTATAGTGTAACCTTTTTCATTTTGGATCTTGCGGCAAAGTTTAGTTAAGTGTGTGTGTGCTTCATTTTTGTGAGCAACAAAATAATACCTAAGTATATCTAATATAATCATCTACTATCACGAATGCATACACCTTGCCTCTTGGACTTACCACTCGAGTTGGTCCAAAAAGATCCATATGAATAATTTCTAATGGTTTAGAGGTTGAGACATGCATTTTGTTTTTAAAGGATGTTTTCTTTAAAAACATCCTAAACCCTTAACCCTAAATTGGCAAGCATCACAAATTTTATATTTTGTAAAATTTGTTTTTGGTAAACCTTTTACAAAATCCTTTTTGA